>JAOBYE010622186.1:0-12189 GCA_025403585.1 Parazoanthus swiftii
ATAGTAATAGTAATAGTAATAGTAATAGTATTAGTAATAGTAATAGTAATAGTAATAGTAATAGTAATAGTAATAGTTATAGTAATAGTAATAGTAATAGTAATAGTATTAGTAATAGTAATAGTAATAGTTATAGTAATAGTAATAGTAATAGTAATAGTTATAACAGTAATAGTAATAGTAATAGTAATAGTAGTAGTAATAGTAATAATAATAGTAATAGTGATTGTAATAGTAACAGTAATAGTGATTGTAATAGTAATGTAAAGTTAATGCCTACTGGAAGTGGTAGTGGTAATGATATTGGTAAGTGGCCGAGATGGTAATAGTAACTGAAATGGTAATGATAATGGTAAACGGAAATGCATGGTAATAGTAATTGAAATGGTAATGGCAAATAGAAATGGTAATGACAATGGTAAAAGTAAAGGTAATAATAAAGGTAACGATGGTAGTAATGGTAACGTTAAAAGTGCTGAAGATGGTATTGTCAATGCATACGTCGATGGCAATATATAGTAATGGTAATGATCACATAGTTTATAGTATATAGTTAAAGCATTACTAAGCCTATACCTGCCGCCCAGCCCTGTTGTTATGGATATTCATCAGTGAATGGATATCTCGGCTTGTTTCCCTTGCGTCCATAAACTTGGCCGAAAACTTGGCCCCATAATTAATGTTGTCCCCACATCCTCCCCAGGCCCAGCCATGGCCTTTTCTTTTTAGTCTCTCGCAGCCGCAGCTCTTCAACTTTCCCAGACTACAGGACGTGGCCACGGATTGCGCAATACTCGATGAAATTATGGCATGTAGAAATGCCGTTTCTCTGAAGCCTGTTGCAATGAGCAAGCCAAACCAGCGATAAATATTTAGAAAACAAAGTAATGCCAATATTAGTCTGTGAGAGTGTAGAGCTATTAAACCATCAAGTAATCAGTGTAGTAAAAATATATAAAGCGTAACAGTTTACCGCCATCTATATCGGCAATGTTAGAAATGATGACCTCAAACTTTCATGATATTTTAGAATGTTTTATAAAATTTAATCTTCAAGGGGTCGGCAGTGGTGCAAGTACATTAAAACCGCCGCAATTCTCCAAAACAAACAATTTCAGCAACACTATATCATTCTATCGGCCCTTGTAACCATGGCAACAATCTAATTAGCACGTGGTTAATGCAAGTTGAAAGGGCATAAACTAATTAACAACCAAGCCTAATTTGAAGCCAAAAGGACAAAGCATGTTGAAAATCAAAAGGGTTCAATGACCCCCCTCCCCTCCCCACCTCCAATCTTCCATAAATGTTTGGCCAAGAACATCCATAAATGTTTTGGCTCGACCGTTTAAGGGTTAACATTTTTTCACATCAATTCTTTACTGCTGCAATTAGAACTCATTCATATTTGCCACATCATTGTGGTTAGCCTATAACACGTGTTTGTAATGTCTTCTTGTTGGACCGAAACCGAAAGCCTTCCGTGGTCCTAAAGAAATGGGGGTCAAGCGATAAAGATGTTTGTATCATCATATACGCTCGTATACTTGTATGTATGCGTGTATGTTAGTGTGTACAAACAGTGAATGAATGTATGTATGTTACGGGCACACTGATATTGGCGCACATAATAAAAATATGAACTCACATACACGCACGACATGGGCATTAGGAAGGCTTGAGTTACGTTTTTTCCAACCAATATTTAAGCTTCCGTTAAATTTAGAACTTTTTAGTTTTATCAGACCTAGGGCATATAACTTTTTGAAAGTATTGCCTTTATCCTTATTTTTTTTCAGCCAAGGTACCACATACACCGGTTGCCGCGAATTTTATTTTAGAACTTAGATTCACACATTCATTGCACTTTCCTTTGTATGCGTTATAACAAAGTCAAAGATAATGGTGTATTTCGGTAGAATTATTTTCTAAACGTACATTATTTTACTTCGCACTGTACGAAAAGTTGGATTTGCTCAAGTTTGCCGGGGTGGCAAATATGATGCAAATACGTGTTTGGTAAATGCTCAGATGAGTAGCAAATATGGTATTTGGCAAGCTTGCTATAGGTGCAAACACGAATTTGCCTCATATTTGCTACCCTGACAAATTTGAGCAAATCCAATTTTCCGTGCAGCGTCGATACCAGCTCCATACTCAGTAATGCCTGAATGTTGGCATTATTGCCGCGACTAGTGTTTATTAATAAAATGTAATGTTAAGAGGGTGAGCTTCTCAGTTTTGAAGACGAATCCCTCCCAGGGAGATAGGTAACACTTTCAGTAACTGCCTGTCTTCGTGTGGTATCACTAGTTTAACTTGAAGAAGCATATTTTAATTATTGCGGTTTCGGCTTTTAGGCAAAACTCTCATCTGTATTTTAAACCGGCTTGCTAAGAGATGCGTGGCATGAATTCTAACCACCAGATCGGGGGTAACTTGAATTGTTTAAATTAAGTGATAATGCGTGCTTGACAGTGTGAAGAAACACACCCGCAAAACAGTGTCGAGAACTCGTGTCCGAAATCGCAAGTCATATTAGAGATTCAAGGAATATAGCTATTTTGGTAAACATCATACGATTAAATATCAATAGTGACAGAATCGAAGATCAAAATTTTTATCATAGAAAGAATTATGTACCAGCTGTACACAAACTAAGTTGGTAGTTTTTTCACATAAATCATAACAAGTGAAAATGCAAAAGTCAAGAAGAAAGTTATCCTCTCCAGTGGCTAATAACTAAGATTGATAGTTTTATAAAAACATGTTGTATATGGTGTATAGGAAAATAACCAGTTAGAATTAAAACGCATCCTTTTTGATTGAGTAACAGCCTACAGAAATTGCTGTATCTGTCACCGATCTTCAGCCAAGCACAATTTTAAACGTTATTCAATGATCTACCGACAATCGCATGTTATAGAGGGCCCTGAACAAAGTAAGGTTTACTTTTAAACTTGAGTTGCTCCAGTCAACGCAAATGCAAGTTTAAAGCTTCATAACATTTTTTTAGTAATCGTAGTTTTCCCTTTTTATTAGAACGGTGAGCTAAAACATAACGGGACCACTCAACTTCGCGCCTTTTGTTTTCCGGCAATGTAATAAACACTGGAATCAACAAACAGATCCCCGGAAGAAATCTCAAAAACGTGATGATACTTGAAAGGTGTAAACTACCCTGGTCAAGAAGAAATATCTATTTGTATGCACCTCTTATTTGAATGAAGCTTAGCTTGTACAGTATATTCTCTCTTTCTTTGATTCATGATTCAAATGAATCGCTGTGAGGAAAGGTTTGATATAAAAACACTTATAAATTTGAAAAATACAATCAAAAGTTCAACTGGAGGAAAACAAATTGAAAATATAAAGTTCAATGTTGTAAAAAGGGTTAAAGAAATAGTTCAGTTGTTGTTTAAAAATGTTAAAGTGTAGTTCGTTTTTTATCATCTTGTGTAGCTGGTTCTAGGGTTTCTCCCGTTATACTTGAAAGGACCTTGAAGTTTCGTTGCAAGTGGCAGGTGGCGAAGAGATCGATGTGGTAGCTGTTGTTTTTCAGTTTGGAATCAGTTGAAGATTGTTCAGAGGCTTGTGGCAGACAGCTGGTAGGGCCCGAATATCCGCATCATGTCGATACTTGAAAACAAGTAGACGTCTACATCTTTATTCAAAATATCCTTGTTGTTGTACTTAAGGTCTCGGCATGCAATTTTTGTAAAAACTCAGTAAACATGTTTGCACAAAGACATCGTGTATCAAGCAAGACGTCAAAAGACTTTTTAAAGCGATATCGATAACAGAGCAATCATTCTGAACCTTGAACCATTACACTTTTGAATTCTTAAGGTGGCACGAGTGGTTAACGTGAAGGAGTGCATTTTAATTAATGTGGTTTCGGCTTTTTGGTGAGAAACTCTCATCTCTAAATTTTCGGTTCCGCAGATAATTGAACTGACTGCTGGCCCGTGGGTGTTGTAAGATTCAAGCCACCGGAATAGGCGTAAATGAAGGATGTTTTTGTTGGGTGGAGTGCTGACAAGCTCTGTACGATGAAAATACTGAATGTGATAATAAAAAAACCGTATTGGGTCAGAAAACATAACAATGGTGATCGAGTCCACACTGAACTGAAGGCCGAATACTTTCGAGTCAGCATAAACAATGTTTGTAAAAGTCTATACTTATAATCGGCCCGAAACCAGATATGGAATGATATTGAATTCACTACAGGGAAACGTATCTCTTAGCACACGTTTGACGGTTTACAGAATGTTGAATAATATTGGCAATTTATACTATGTCCATGAAAAGTGCGAAAAGTCATGACTATACGAAAAGACGTAAACATTTACTTGTCCAAGGTATCAAGATGAGATTCCTGCGATGATTTACAAAGCAAAAACTTTATGAAGAGTGTGAAAGTGTGAAAGACTCATCAATTAGCTTTGGTATTTCCTCTTGAAATATATCAAAAGGGACAACTGTTAACTGAAACTCTTTTTCGCCTTTTTAAAAGCAATAATGATCGTTTTACTACATCCGAGACCTCGATATTCAATGTTTAATTCTCAGAAGAACCACTGGTTGTGTAAAAGTTTCAGTTCATAGCTCAATGTTTATTTTGTTTCAACGTAACCAAATTTTGCGATTTTCAATATCAACAACTGACAAAGCGATGTGTTGTTTGTTGTTTTAATCCAAAATATATACAAAATACAATATTCGTTGAATACGTACGCTAAGCAGTATTTTCTTTCTAGTGTTGTTCAAAGTTCTCTTTGCTATGTGTAAGTGAAAAACCTTATCCTTCTGTTAATGGTATAGTAATTTCTAGGACTCACAGATTCGTTTTTAACATTATTGCTGCACCTAACTAAAATATTTGAGAGTTCCCTCCTTGATGCCATGCCGGCCACATTTCTTCAGTCATATCCTGTCGGAAAGATTGATGCAAAAATAACAGGAAACCCGCAAAGCTTAATCTCCTTCTCTTTGGGTTATTTGTTGGCAAGTTTCTTCAAAGTGTTTGTTAGTGTTTTTACAAACATCAGTGATCGTCTTTTATCTTGCACAACTGCAAGTTGAATCTGGAAAGGGAACACGGAGTCGAACGCTTAACGAATATCGCTTTCTTTTCATGTACTTTTCTGTGTTGTTTCATTACAAATATCCCTATTCTATAGACACATAAAGTGGCATGTCTAGATTCATGCAACTTATCTCTTGGGAGTCCAGTTCATTATATAAGAGTCAGGGCCTCCACTGCTCAGCAGTCATTCTTTCATCATGAAACTGAACTGGCTCAACGACCAAACGAAAAATAGCAAAAACTCTTCAACATTTTAAGCAAGCCGCAAAGGCACAGATTTTGTTATGATTTTAACTTATTTAAATGTTTTAAATATTTTTTTTTTAGCCATTGTAAACTAACTTTTAAAATCACGAGAGGGAAAGTTAATAAAAATTGCATTGTAAGAGTCGGTTTGAAAAGTCAAAATAACGAGAAAAAGCTAGGGTTAAACACACACCCACTACCTCGAAGGTCAACTGCATAAACATAATTAAAAAGCTGTCTTGGAGTTATAAACCCTTAATCTTTGGTAGACGGAAAGCAAATGTTTACAGGAACTATATTCTTTAGTGCTGCAGAGTTGTAGTTTCAACGTAGAAGACTAGGCACGTTAAAATATAATCTTCTTTGAGTTATCAAATGGAAGTGTCATAACTTAGTCATCGTCATGTTTTTATTGAAACATACAGTAACGCAATTGCAACGTAGTTGCAAAGGAGTATCTGTTGTCCAAAGATTAATATCCAAGTTGATTTAAGCCATGTTAAATCATTTAAGCATGGTGAAAAGGAGCCATTTTCTGATTACAAGGAAGATATTTTCCTACATACTGACAGTGTTGAGCCCATCAAAAGGAAATACGAACTAATAACACTACCGTCTTTGACCAAATTTTCCTAACCTATAAGTCAGTTTGGCGATCCGTGCCGGCATGCACATACATGCACGTATGACAATTAACACGGAGGTATCTTTGTTCGGTAAAATGTTTTTCACCAATACAATATATAGACATTTTTTTAACTTCATGTACTAACACGAGGCCCTTATATCTGTAAAAGTGTTTCAGCGGTGCTTTTTCTTGAATGTTATTCGCAGAGTCTTTGTTTTCAGAATCCATTCTTATATACTTGATTGTCCTTTTGCGAGGCTTTCAAATAACAGTTTACAACAAAAAATGGCAAGATTGTCATGTCTCAAAAGTTTACTTTAGAATTTAAATCTGTGGGTTAACAATGGATTATATATCTTCTCTTTTAGAATATGACGAAATGATATCGTTTGCGATGTCAAACACCAGCAAACAAGCTTTAAACAGAACCTCAAGCTCTGACTCAGATCTGTAAAAGCTCAGTTTTTAACCCAGAGCAGTCATCTCGTGTTATAAAAATCGAAACAATCACTTTAAAAATACCTTCATTGAGACCGGCTAAATTGGTCAAAACAAATTAGAAACCAGAGTCGGCAAAAACTATCTGGCCTCTGTAAAACCTTGTACAGATTGGGAGTTTCGACGTTTTTGAAGTCTAGAAGGTATACTGCATTAAGCCCGGTTTGACAATACGGCATGAAAAAAGAGTTGATGAGAGTTCAAGATCACTGAACCGCCAACTGTTTGCACTCTCAACGACGCTTATTGGCCTTCACTTGATGCTGAGAAACTCTTGCAGTCAGCTCTCATCGATTCTCAACCTAGCTCGTTTAACCGTTTGCATGAGAGTTCTCTAGTCCAACCCATGTCACTCAGCTCTGTCATTCATTTGACCCCGGTAAAGGTTTGGTTTTTCAGTTTATTAGGAGTAATTAATACAACGTGGGAAGTAGACTGTCGTTAGGCTCTTCACTTCTTTTTTCTTTTCCTAAATTATCTTACTGATAAAATTTAAAAAAGATATTTCGAAAAATTAGTGTAAGCCAAGAATACGGGCAGAACTTCGTGTCTGTGAATTCGTGTGCCAAATATGAAACGGGTTTGAGGAGGTCAAGGCTCGAAAAGTTCTCGGACCGCACAGACACGTCTTACTTTTTGTGAGCCAATTACGATATTACTCTTCTAAACTGGCCCGCTTACTGCCGCCTTTAACGAAACCATCACTATTTGAAGTGGTCGCAGTCTCCAGAATGAATTTGCTTGTTCTTCACTCGATTATTGTATATAACCAGAACCTAGCTACAAAATTATTTTCCATTCTGAAAAACTAATTTGCTTCAAATTTTGTAGATTCGTGAAATAATTTTATCTTCTAAAGAATTATATGAAGAAAATGAATACCTTGTTTGTTTTTTAATACGACTCCGTCGTTTTATCAGGAATCTGATTGATAGCGCCATCACATTTCTTCTACATGTATCTGTTTTCGGTCATCGTCAGTCATTGGAATTTTCCATCACTACTAATCCGCTAACTGGAAGCCAAAAAAGCATTTTACTTTGATGACTTTAGATTTTATGATAAGAAACTCTCTTTCTCTGGGCTCCAGGTAATTTGGTTACCAACTGGTTTGAGGCCATACACGATTCGGCTTAGCACTTGCTTTAAAACTAGGAAAATCAACAATCAAATCTTTTTGCTGTTTGTGCGGAATGTTTTGCCAGGGATTTGGTTTTCAATAGCCCGGTACTGCTACTCTCATCCTACTCTCTGTATCAAACTAAGCTGATATAAACAAAACAATTTTCGTTTGTTTGCTCTGCTTAATACTTTCAACTACTTAACAGAAAGTGGTTCGAATTTCTAGCTCAAATGCATTCTATTGTAACGACAAGCTAAACAAAAAACACATTTATCGCTTTGTGAATTCTTAGTCCTTGCAAATTCACTTTCGATAGCTTAGAAGTGTCACCTTTTCAAAACGAATGTTTTGTGGTTTCTTTCTCCGTTAAAGCCGTCGGCTTAGTTTCAATAAAGAGCGTTTCGCTGAGTTTTCCACGCGTCATGTTTAGTTCATGCTTTGCATTTTAACACAGGAAAGTCTTTGTCCACAGTTTACATTGTATCGTGTTTGTTTGGTCAGCTATTTTGTTATAAATCCGTCATTATACACTGCAGTTAACGCGCTATTCGAGAAGTTGACTTAAGAGAACTAACCAAAAGTCTGGGATTCTCTGAAAGGACACATGATTAGCTTAGCTAACCTCAGTTTGTTCTTTATGTCTGTTGTCTTGTGTACTGTTTAGGCTCGGTTTAAAATACAAATACAGGAGAAAAGTAAATACCTCTTGAGAGCAAGCTGCTTGTTAGAGGATTTCTGTTCTTTGTTGCCAGTGACGAGCAATTCCATCGGCGAAATCTGAATTGGTGCTGGCACTCGTGAACTGCAATCTGAACACCTTGCAATGCACTAGCAACTACATCAGGCTTCTCTTTGCATAACTTCAGCTGTTGCTTGTTCAAAGAGTGAACATTCTTACAGACCGTAATAGAATTCAGAATGGGGTCAGCAAACGGAAGTCCCGCATTAAACATGTCATATCCAGTAAACCTGCAATAAATACGCGGATAACAGTAAGAAAGAGGAGCTTTATGAGTTAAGCCAATTCACTCTTAACGGATTTCGGATGAGAAAAGCAGGTTAAACGTGTAAGCGTTGTTCTTAATGCTTGCGTGGAGGTCTCACAGTTTAATCCAGTAATTATGACTTTGAAGTGCTTTCGGAATGGAATAAATCACAACTGTACATTGGTCATTACGACTTCATTAAGTTCATTCTCCGTGGTCGCAACGGGAGGTTCAAATCATTATATCCATAACTGCTCCCAAATGAATCCTTACAGAACCGCAGAGCGCTCGCGCTGAGTGTTTTAACAGTTTTATTTGGTATTAAACAGACAAAGCTAAAGATTTCATTTTGAAGCTTTCATGTGATGTTCATCACAAACAATATTTTAGGGCGCCAATGAGTTAGATCAGCTGAACTAATGACCAATGTTACATCCATCTCAACTGAGCCCAGCAATGAGAACTTCAAAATCTCGCCTTGTTCCGATATAATACATGCATCTAAAACGCAAAATTCAGTACTTACAGAAAAGGAAAAGCCGTATCGAGAAAGGAAAGACGAAATTGTAGTTCCGAGTGTTGGTCAGGTTTTGTGGTTTGCATGTATACTTGACATGGGAAAGTTTATTCAGCGTGTTTGACTGGAACATCCCCACTGGAAGTAGATCTAATAAAAAAATCTACTGATCTAGAGCAAACATTTAAAGGTACTGTACCTCGTGTACGCACAGAGAGCCTGTAGTCCCAATAAATAAAGCAGAAGTAGGGAGTACGGACGGATTTCCATCTCCAACAACGGGCCAGATGCTTACTTGAGCACGATATAATGCTGCTATCCAGGTAAGAGCAAGTCGGTATTCTCAGAGTGCCACGCGCAATGGTGATATTGAGCGTAGCGATTGCCTGCTGCGTGGTGAGCTTAACTCGAGTACGTCTGTTTTTTCGTTCTCGGTTTTAATATTACCCACTTGCGATGTGTGAAGTCTGTCGGTTGATTAGCAGCTCTACTGAAGAAACCATCTCGTGATGAAATGTTCAGTTTTTGACACTTATTGACAGATAAATCAAAGATTGGATACTGTAAATGTTTTTTCAACCGCGCAAGGAGAGCGGACCTGACGTAGGCGGTTAAATTGATGAGGGAATAGAAATGTGTAATTTCAGAAATCTTTCAACGAGATGACCTAATAAACTAATTTCCTGGAAGATGGTTTAATATTTCCGTGGCACAAGTCCTACTCAGGCCGCAATGTTCGCAGTGCCGATATAGACATACTCCAAAAGTTGCCAAAATGAGCATGGAACCGGCGTGGGAGTATTTGGTGTTTGATAATTGTGTGTTTTCTTTGCCTTAATCCGATAGGCGTGGTCTTCTAACGAGTCGGCAAACAGAGACATATGAGTGTTTGGGTCACATGGAAAAATATACTTTATCTTTTCATATGGACAATCTTTGCAAGACCACTGAGGCTCGGATTTTCCCTCATATGAGAACAAGTTAAGAACAAATTCAGGTTGAACCTCTGGCTTAAACACATAACAATTCAATGTTTGAACTAGAACAGTTGTTTTGTGTATACAACTAAGAACAGTTGGAATTTTTAAATCGATTTCTGGAATTTTGATACTTGCTTTTCAAACAGACGTTTCGATTTAAAAATTCCAACTACAGCTTCAACCTGGATGAATGATAACATTCACTTTCACAACTAAGAATCATTGAAGAACAATTGAAGAAGAATAAAGAGCACAAAAAATTTAAGAACAAGCCGGTTACGGCTAAAATTCATCTGGTTTCGTTAAAAAAGTGCGTGTACGAAAGGTGAACAGGCAAGAGACCGGCTATAGTTATAAAGTGCTAGTTGGGTGCATGCGGATCAAACTGAAAGTCCGACTGGCACAGCTGAGACAAACGACTGAAATATCAACTGAGTACTGCAAGATCGAGTGCTAGCCATTAAACACACGTGTTTCTTTCTAAAAACTCAATCCGAGTTGCCAAAATCAGGCTTGTATTGTGACCCAAAGTCGGCCGTATCTTGGACTTGAGCGATGTAATGCAACTTAAGTAAAATCGACCTGAAAATCATGGCAAATTTATGCGACTCTGTGTGATAAGTGGCAACCAAAGAGACCAAAAGTAAACCCAAAACCATTTACTGAAATACTAATAAATTTTATCTATTGAGTTTGAATTGGACTTTAAACCCTATTCAAACTTGGGATGGAGAGGGGATGCTTTAAGTGGATATGCTATACTTTTACCCACCTAAAGAACGAATCGTTTCAGTTAAATCTTCAAAGTTTTGTGACTTTTCTTAAAATTGATTAAGGATCCATTTGTATAGGAAATCATAGATGAAAAACTTGGATAATTATAACGTCTGCGAAACACGTGACAAGTTGACTTGTTCAACAAACCTTCAAATGTAGCATATGAAAAAGAAGTGAAGATGCAGCAGACAAGTTCTGCTTTGAACTCGAATTTTGTTATTTAAACAGTTCTAAAGCTTTGACCCACCTCCACACATAAACAAAATCTCCGCTCCTCTCTCCGTCAAAAACGGTAAAGGAAGGAAACAATTGACATACGCGTGAAATCATTTTCCCGCCACTTGAACAACGTACGTAAGACAAGCCACTGTCTGTTCGCTAAGATTTTCCATCAATCAATCAATCAATCAATTAACTTTATTAAGGTGTCTAACCGCCTAGCTAGGGAAAGCCCTTACTATTCTAGCGTTTTTGCTCGAATATGCTCAATCGTTTTCTAGTGCCAATCATAATGTTCTGCGTCACAGAAAATTTGCAATAAGTATCCTATCCTGCACTAAATTTCTCAGCTCTGCTCTTTTAGCTAATTAGCATCGAATTCTTTTTCATGTATTTTCAATTACATGTGTTAGAGTTGTGTTCTTGAATCAATACGTTTCCATGGCAACTAGTTTCTGAGTGACACTTGTTAGCGATATTGTCCTGAACTTTTTGGCAGTTTAGGTTTTCTACAATTTTTGAGTTAGATATAACTTTTTTCTGATGTCGTGGAAAATCCAAAACAGCCGCCAAGAAATCGAAAATGGCCGCAAAAAAAATCCAAGTCAGCGGATCATTGACGCCAAGTGACGTCGTAATTGACTTAGTAATTATTGTATTTGCATTAGTTTTATTAATTAGCACATCGGTTTTGGTATGGATAGCGCCAACGCTAATGGATTAACAGGCCGTGGGCACTTTATTTTTGTTTTATAAGCTTTGCCACATAAAACACGTTCTTGGCTGCTTGACTGACCAGGTGTTGTTGGTGAACAGATCTAGTTAGATAGCGCAGTTCCAAAACCATCGCCTCGTGTTTCCGTATGTCCCTCCCGATGCCTCGCCCACGGTTGAGAGACGCTTCAAAGTTTTACCTCCTTCGTGCGCCTTGTTTATACCGGCCTTGGAACCACCACCTTGCAGTGGTGGTACGGCTCGCGTGTTCCAGATAACTGGAAGACTGTTCTCACATAAAACAATACACAAGACAACGTTGACATCACCGAACGGTACAACGAGGGAAACGGTTTTGAATTCACTGACAGGATTGAAGAAAGCGCAACAAACGAACCAACAATAAGAG
>JAOBYE010622186.1:12289-26963 GCA_025403585.1 Parazoanthus swiftii
ACGGTACAACGAGGGAAACGGTTTTGAATTCACTGACAGGATTGAAGAAAGCGCAACAAACGAACCAACAATAAGAGAAGTAAAAGCAGCCGTGGGAAGACTGAAAAACGGAAACTCGCAAAGAATAACTTCTTTATAGCCGAGTGGTTGAAAGCAGACGCAGAATTCTCTGCAAAGAATACCCACCAGTTAATGAAGAAAGTATGAAAGCATGAGAGGATTCCGACTAAGTAGAAGCAGGGACTGATTGTCAAACTAGCGAAGAAAAGGAATCTCAAGAATTCTAGAGGAATGATTCTTTTTTCAGTTGTAAGTGAAACACGTGGTGGGATAATCATTTACATTGTGCAAAACTGAGTAAACAAGAGGTTGAGAAAAGAACAGGCTGGGTGTAGAAGAGGAAGAGGAACAACAGGTCAAGTATTTGTATTACGAAATATCGTTGAGCAAAATGAACGGGAGGCAAGCGACGCTATACTTAGGCCTCATAGACTTTGGGAGCGTCTTTGATTCGATTCAACGTGCCAGTCTGTGAAGATTCATGAGGAAATATGGGATACCAGAGAAAATCGTAAGATTGCGTGGTCAAATTGTTTTACGATGGCTTCCAGTGTGCAGTAGAAGATCAAGGACAAAAATGTGAGTGGTTCGACAGTAAGACCGGAATCAAGCAACGTTCGGTTGCAACATGTCAGGATTCTTGTTCTTGATTATACTGGATTGCGAAATAAGAAGAACAGTTGGGAACGGCAAAAATGATATCAGATGGAATTTAACATATCCAAACTTGACGACCCAGACATAGTGAATGGCACAGCAGTGTTGCCTTTCGCCAAACAGCAATTGCAGGGCAAGACAAACAATCTGAATGTAAAAGTCAGACGAGTAGGACTAAAGATCAGTATGGAAGAAGACTATAGTAGGTAATGAGAGCTAACTACAAAAATCGAGACAGAGGAGATTAAGGAACTTACTTACCTCGGAGCTACAATCTGGAGGTGGTATGAAAGACTTAAGAAGCCAGGGGTGCTTTTGTGAGATTGAAGAAGACCTGAAGATCCAACGACATATCACTGAAGAAGAAGGAAAACTGAAGTTGTTTAAGACACAAGTTGTGCCAGTCGTCTTATACTGCTGCGAAACATGGTAAATGAACAAAGGAGACAACAGGGTAGTGGACGTTTTTCAGATCAAGTGCCTCGGAGAAATTCTACGAATCCTCTGGGAAGAGCATGTGACACGCTGAAGTTGATAAACGATTGGCCACATTCTAAGACAAGACAGAAACAATGACCGCAATATATTGATGACCTGGGCGCCAGAGTGAAAAAAGAGAAGGGGACGACCATAAACAACTTGGAGACGTACAGTAGAGAAAGAGAGGAGAGAAGCGAGATAGAGCTTCTGGGAGAGGCCCGAGTGACGGCAGGCAGGAAGAAAGTGGAGGAACTCTGTGGAGGTTGCATGTCGGAAAAACGACTGCGCATGCGTGCACGGTAGTAAGAGAAAAAAGCTGGCCAAATTTCCAAGATGGCGTCTTCAAATGCAATTTTTAGAGCAAAAGTATAAAAGTGTATAACATTTTCCGACCAAAAAATTATGCAACTGACCTTTCACGACGAAGAAAAGAAAAGCAAGATAGGCAATCCCAATGTGATAAAACCCTTAACTTTTGTATGCTTCGCGTTTTTTTACAAATTTGTGAGCTTGGTTGGCGTTTTTCTGGCATGTATATGTCTGCGGAGGTCTTATATTCCACTCGGCTCGCAGAAGTTAGGTAACAGTATTTTACTGCTTATAATGTATTTTAAAAGTTCAAAACTGAAGTCAAAAATTCAAAAATAAGGTTTAATGTTTACACAAACTATTTTCCTTCAGTTTGAATTTGAATTTTTCTTTTACAAACATTTTACTTCGCGTCTAACCTTTAGTACAAGTCCCGACTAAGTTTGCCAACAACAGTTGTTTTGCGAAGGTCCATAGCATTACTGCTTCAGAGACATGAGTTGCAATTGGCTTGCCACGAAAAGGATGTCAGAATTTTTGTTATTTAAAAGAACGAGTTAGTAGAAAAACACTCGTTCACTAAGTACCTTCTACATTTTGGTTGGCCTTTCTTAAAAATGTGCTTTGGTGATCAATCATGTCAAAATTTCAACAACCAAAATAGAAAAAAGTGTAATTGACTAAAATTGGTCACGTGTTTTTAAGAACTTGGGACTTGAAATTTACGGCTAAATGGCTCCGTGAAATATCTGTCCTCACATGTCGGTTTTCAGGGGATTCAAATTTTAAAAGTGAAAATTAAAAAAAATGGCTTTTATGGTGGTTTTTGAAGGACTGATACATGGAACATGAAAAGTGTTAGTGTTGTCCGCTTGGTTTTGTACTCCTAATAAAAGGAACAAAAACCTTGAAGAGTCTGTTCATCTACATGTTTATGTACTTCGGTAAAAATTATAGTGAAGTTATGACATAAAAAAAAGAAATTCTTGGTTTGCAAGTGATGTCTTGAAACTAAAATCAAAGCTATGGACCTTTTAATGTTGTTCCCGTGACAAGTGTAATTTGCTTTGCGATCACGCCTCAGAATAACCTATTTTGAAACAGGAAAAATGAAATGTTTCCGAGCGTATAGAAGCGAAAAAACATACAACTTGACCATATTTTGGAGCAAGATTGCAAATAAGACGCAGCCGAGTTTTGGCGCAGTAAGCATAAAGAAGACCTACAGAAAAATATTCGAGGCCGCTTCTATAGTGTCCCGGTTTGGCCTTGTTACCCAACGCAATATGGCCAAATTGCAACCCATCATTTACTTTGCTGTAAATCGAAATTAAAACAAGTTTGAAATTTTATTTCATCAAAACGTTCAAGCTTTTACAGGTTTTGGATAAAAAATCGTTTCCATTGGAATTACAGATGTTTTGATTTCGTTGCTGCTAGCAGATCAGCTGGTCACAAAAGTCACCAAACAAAACGTCAATGAAAACCAAGAATAGAAAAGAAACCTGGAGCCTTTTGAAAGCAACTCAGACCCCACGTTTGCTGCTCGCGTCATTCTGATTACGAATACAGTTCTTTGAATTAAAACTGCACAGACAAAAAGGATGTTGCTGAGGTAAAAGAAAAGTACGTAAATGGTTGTTATCAGCAGGAAGCCTAAGACTTGTGTAATCCTAAAATTAGCTTCGGACGCGCGCGGGTGCTGTGATTGGAGAAAGTTGAAAAGTGTGAATGTTAATAATGTCCGGTTTCTTCAAAAGAGCGGCTCCAAAATAGTTTATTCAATCAGACACCAAACCTTTTGTATATCCAACAATTTTTAAAACTAAAAAACAGCTTATACTTTCCCATTGTTTGCCAAAATGGCAAAAACTACGGAAAACTGCTACATTACTAAACGTTTCTTTATTCAAATATCCCTTACACATTTTGTTATAAAATTTCTTAGATATTATGTTGTCACTTTTTCGATTCCAAAGCCATGCGTTGTGAATAGCCCATTTAAAAAAAAATTAACGAGAAATTCAAGGTGAGTTGTTTTCTAACATGTTCTAATAAAAATGCTCTACCCTCTTGTGAATATTTAGGTACCTGTGTTCAGTTTGTCAGTTTCTGTCCTTATTCCCATTATAGCAGTGGGCAATTTCTTCTTGTTCCGAGTTCATCATTTAACACAACTTGGACACGAAACGCACAATAGTTGAAACAACAAATGTATGTTTTCGAATCAGTTTATTGGCGATTGGCCTTTTATCAGATTTACATATACTTATACCCATACAGTGTATTTAGTAGACTGATTTCTAAATCCTAAACGTGATTTCTTAAACCAGGAGCTAAGAAATTGGGAGAAAATAAACCGTACGACTGTTCAACTTCATTCATTCTCTAAGCCCGAGACAAGTACTTGAAACTGACAGGGCTTTTTTTTTCACTGAAGGCTTTGATCAGTCAAGATCTGTTCAAGGAACGGCGGCCAGGTCTTGGGGCTCCGGGTTCGTACCATTGTACGGGGATCTTGTTTCGTCCCGGGCGAGGAGGAAATTCGTGCTGATGGGGATATTGCGGTGGATCGAATAAGGAATCTTGCCCGACCACCTGATGTTTTATTCCGTTCATATATACACTGGAGAGCTTGTAGTGATCCGAGTTTTTTTCTTCATGTTCGATTTTCGTTGGAATTTTTGTAAGTAAACTCTTTAGTCTTTGCCCCTCTGCTAATGCATGTAATGGATCTGCGAAGGAAATTTTCTGGTTAACGATTGTTTATGCTTAGACTACCTCTAAAATAGATTACAAATGGTTTGTGGGGGAGAAAAATGTGAATTATATGTAACTTATATGTAACAGCAAAAACAACGGCAATTGTAACATTTATATAAATTTTTTTAAAGTGACTTCCAAATCTTAAACAATATCCAAGTTGGTTTGTCAGGGAGAAAAAATGTGAAATATATGTTAGATATATGTAACAGCAGCAACAATAACAGCAAAAACATGCAATAACAGCAACAACAGCAATAGCAACAGCAACAGTAAATGCCAATATTATCTGGTATTATCAAGAAATATTGTAATGAAAGGAAAAACACGGCGAAAGAAAACAAAATAACTGTTCACTCCAGCGCAGCTAAATAGCAACTTGGATGTTATTTAAGATTTGAGTCACTTTAAAACATGTTAGTACATATTACAACAACAACAACAACAACAATAATAACGATAATAATAATAACAATAATAATACTATTAACATTAAAAAGAAGAAAAAAAATAAAAAGAAGAAGAAGATGGAGGATATAAACACGTTTATACGTCCAAAGGCTCAAAACCTCGTGTTCTTCGATGCTTAAAACTGAAAATTATGATTATCAAAAGGGAAAAACCAGCAAAATACTGCAAGATGCTATATGAGAAAGATGTAGCTAAACAGATTTACGAGTGCAATTATGTTAAAAATTATATATCACATATTTTCAGATTTGATAAAAAATTCGGACGACGATTGTTTAAGGTATGTAGCTTTAAACGATTTTAAGCTATTGCACTGTTTAGTTGTTATTTTCATCATTTTATCGCAGTGACGTGACTATATTTAAATATTTATCTGTGTTTTTTCGAAAACGATATCCAATTTAGCCGATGGAATAAGGAAACAGTTCGTGATGCCTTGTGCTCGCATTCAGGACTATTCTAGTTACCGTTAGATAATACGGTCGTTTATTCGAAAACCATAAACGTTTTTATTCAAAACGTGACGGAAATGTCAAAAAGCGGTGGTACCATGGAAATTTGTGTGAAAGTATTTGACGATCCCAGCAAGAATCTGGTGGATGACGGTTCAAGTTGAATCGTAAAGTTTTTTTCCTAAAAGTACAGCAAAGCTATACGAAGTGGTAAAACTTCAAGCATGCTAGTTTTTAAAAATTAACTGCTTTAAGTGTTAAATGTTGGAAGTGATGTTGTAGCTGAGAAAGCAGTTATTTTTACGATTTTAGTTTTGTCACTCAAAACCTTAATTAAAACAGCTATGCTGAAAACCAGTTTGAGCTTCACTACACCATCGTTGTCCAAAAAATCATTACCTCGAGCTGAATAACCTGTTTTTTCAGCACGGTCACTGTAAACGCAATTTAACTTACCAACAGGCAACAAATGTTCCTTTTCCAAGAAGAACTTTGGACTCACAAAAAGTTCTTTCAAATTATTACCTAATGTGTTAGAAATGGCACTTACCTGTAACCCAGAGCAGAATCGCTATTTGAGCTAAAACAAGTTTCAACATTTTGACTCGCAAGACCAAGAATATTGGATTATGAGTATGGTAAGGTCAAGAGATTGTGAACCGTATTTATTGCATTAGTTTGTTTGCGTGGTTAGATCCAGGTGGCAAATAAGAGAAAGGCTTTGCACACAAAAGGGAGAACTAATGAAAAGGAAACTACTAATAAGTTATAAATGGATCTTTCTTGTCATTGGTGCTTTTGCAGAATCCAAAATGGCTCATAACCTCTCGTTGTAATTAAGTTTACTCGTAATTAGACACATAGTAAGAAACTTGCAGTATCACTCGTCTAATATTAGCAAGTAACCTTCCACTGGTAATTTGTAAGTAACTTTGAAATTTGCGCAACATTAAGGACTGATTTACCACCTTTTGACATTGCGTCCATCTGAACAGCTTTAATGTTTTTTTCTAACAGTTTTGCTGATCTGCATTTTTTTCGTATCTGAAACTTAAAACTTGATAGATTTACCAATTTATCAACGATAGCTAAAAAATACATATGTTAACTTCTTTGTGATCGCCTTGTAGTTGATCAAGAAATAGATCACGCGTTTACCCAATCCGTTTTCGTAGAAGCCTTCTAGAACATCCGCCAGTGTTGAGATTTAACCCGAAATTCAGGAACTGACACAGCATGAAACTTTGCCTCGAGCGTTTACGGCTCCCTTTATGAATTACAGCTTTTATTACATTTTAAAAAGACCCAAACAAAGATTCAACAGTTAAAATGAGTAAGAGCTGAAGTGACTGTTACATCCTTACTCTCTTCTGAATTTGAGAACAGGTGAATGTCAACAATAGAACATGTTTGTTTTTACAATAATATTTGTCTGTGTTGCTGAAAATCCATTTATGTATTAAAAATGTACTTTTCCTCTCAAAGGCTAATTGTTATATAACTAACTCTGATAGATGTAAGCAAACAGGATGCAACTTTGCGCTATTTCGAGTCTCTTTTATGATACTTTGGAGTTTAATTTAAGTCCATTTACCTGAAACAGTGTAAGCCTTTTTCTTATTTCCATATTTCCGTCCTAAATATAAACATTCTGACTCGTGGCATTAAATTGTCAAAAATGCAACAACCATATTTTTTCTTTCTTTGTTATTATTCTTATCGTAAGATACAACAGCCATGCATTTTCGTCCTCACTAAATATCTTTCAAGTTTTTTTTCCAAATGCTTGTAATAAACTTAAATTCTCATGACCTCAACTAACAAAAATTACCTCTTCATAATTTGTTCATAAAATTTGATAATAAAAGATGTAAACATTAAAAAGTAATAAGTATTAGCCAACGAAACTGAATCGGTAGTGAAAGATCAGCTGGTGGCGTTAAAGTGAAAACAAAGAATAGATGTTTCAAACTAAACGTGTGAAATTCTACAATTGTTTTCTGCTCCATTACACTTTAGACTATTACTAGCGGAATCAAGCAATTGTTGGTAGTATTGACTGTTATTTTGTCGGTAAAAATATATATATATATATATGTTCTGAAACTTATATTTATCTCGAAGGCATCGCCCCTTTTTTGTCTTCTCTCGGTATTTGAACTTCGGATTGAAAAGACCACAAGTATAAAAAGGAATAAAATATATTAACAAAACGGGATAGAATAGCAGGGATGAATCACTTAAGCTCATTGGCTAATACCGGACAGATAAAGACGTATTTAGCGCGGAGTTGCACACAACCGGCCTCTCAACATTTTTGCGGGAGAGACGGAACAAGAAGGTCAAAAGGTGTCAAAATCGTCTTTTAGTACTGTGGTAGACTTACACGCACTAAAGAAATTATACGTAAACGTTTAAGAACCCTTTCGATATAGTTCTTTTAGGAAAGCAAAGATACAGGCTACGAAATTTTTCTAATTTCGTTCTAAATTGTGACCTCTTTGAGCGACTTAAAGGCATTGACTCAAGAACGCAAGAAACTATCGCACCAATATTACAGATGAAGGCAACTTATTGAGGCAGCACTAACATTTTTAATTGTTACTCTCATAGCATAAGAAACGAAGAGTTTCAAACTTAAAATGAGGTCGAGGAACACTAAGAAAAACGCCACAACAGCACTACATCGGCTTCAATCGTGGTTTGAACAAAATAGGTTAATATAACTTGATCTGAAGTTTCAAGTTTCATGCTCATTGCCAAACAGATTGGCTCTGATGATATGAATAATTAGAAAGTTTGAGAGAACGAGTTTCAAATTCTGAATTAAAGCTGAACGTACAATGACATTTCTCGACGAACACAATCAAAGGAGTGAGAGCGAACGAGTAAAACACAACTTCGAAAAATGTCGAGCGTTTTCGCCATTTCTTATGATGTCAATTTCATTTGGAGAGTCATTCTTGCTGTGTTATTGCGTGACTCGGAGAATTCCATGGAATGGATGGCATGGCATGGCATGACATGATACAATATGGCATGGCATGGAATGGAATATAGCATATAATGTAATAGAATTGAACTGAATAAAATAAAATAGAACAGAATAGAACAGAACAGAAAAAAAACAGAACATGATAGAATGGAATAGAATGGAATAGAATAAATTATAACAAGTCTAACAGAAAAGAATAATCAAAGACAATGGGCTACTTGTAAGCCCATTGTCTTTGATTATTCGTGTATTTAACCTTTGAGACCTCGCGAGGGGGTCAAATTGACCCCCCACCCCCCTCGACTTTTTTGGCGTTAAATTTGTGTTTCTTGAACGAATAACAAAAGCATTGGTACAACTGTTCTTTGTTTGTTAACACATCTTTTGACGCTAATTAGGTGACGTCGCAATTGGTGACGTCATCACGATAAGTCACGCAACTTGTGTGTTTACTTTGTAGTTTCAGTTTTTCGCTAAAGAGTGACTAAATGCGGACAAATTTGCCATGGATTCTACCTATTTTGAAGTTTTCAATCGCTAAATGCTGTTTTTTTTTATCATTTTTCAGTATATATATTTCAAAATTTGAATAAAACCTGAAAAACTAAAAATCAAAGATGGCGGCCAAGTTTTGGGATTTCGCTCATCACGGTTGTCATGGAAGCCAAATAAACACCACGTGACTATGCTTAATTGAAAGTACAATATAATCAGGGACGCTGATCATATCTGCCAAGTTTCATGTCAATCCAATCCATCTCATGAATTGAGTGTTCGTATGACTTTTTTTAAAGGTTTCTAGGGTTAATACACAGGACTTAAATGTCCTTCACCAATTTAATTAAAATGCAATGCTGAGGTTCTAGAACAATGTTATTCAATAGAAAATTGTGAAACTGGATACTTAATTTTTTTTTCCTTTTCCCTGTAAAACATAAAAATTTTTAGAAGTAAAAGGTGTATTGTTATTTGCCAAAGTACGGCTTCGAGGAGACTATCTACGTTGCTCATGTTCAGTAAATGTTTATTCAAGTTTATTGGGCTGTGCAAATGGCTAAAAGCCATGGAAAATACAAATAAATAAGTAATCGACAAAACCTGTGGTAGCAAACACCAGTAATTATAGTATATTATAGATCTTCCCGTGGTGATTGATCTCATAAGCAACCATCTCTTTTTTCCAGTCTCTAGAGTGATCACCCATGACAGTTTTTACTGCATGCATTTCTGGTGGCCTTCAGACCTGCATCAAGAAATTCTAAATTGCAAGTCACTTCTTTTCACAAAACAGTCAAACTTTTATAACTGTTCTCTGTAAATATCATCAATTATTTTGGCAGCATTTCAACAAGTAGGAGCAGCTATACACTGCTTAAGCTCAAAAGGCCAGTACTGGTACTTTTGCTTTATTTGGCCTTAAAATTGCAAATAAAAAGTCATTTGAGTGATTCTTTTATTACACATTAAAATGGTGGTGCCCAGTCTGTATTTAAAAGTCACCATTCAATGCCCTGAGAGTGACTATTATATACATGTGACTGTATAAAACAGGTTTATCATTAAAAAACAAAATTCTGTGTCAAAAAATACGTTAGAGATTTTTGGCTTTACAGAGAAAATGGGGGTGGAAGGATCTTATGACCATGGTCCCCGTTTGTGACAAAAAATTTAAGAAACCTAGAATACTTTAGATCAAATTTTTGTGAACCTCCCTACTGAGAACTTTTAAGTTTTAAAAATATATTAGCAAGAGTTACCCATTTTTTTGTTATAGAAGTATTTTCCAATCGTTTTAAAAACAAATGTCCTTTTGTGTTTTAGTTAACTTCTTACATACAAGAAACGACAAGGCAAAGGCATAGCAAGGCAAAACAAAAAAAGACAAGGCAAGGCAAGAAAAAACAAGACAAGACAAGACAAAACAAAACAAGACACCAGATAATTTAAGAATAATTATATTTCAGTGCTTAACAACCAAAAACTATACAAAAATGTTCGTCTTTTTATCCTCAACATTATTTTTGTACTTGACGGAATCTTAAGTGAACTGTTTTTTATAGCCTTGACTACATACCTTTCCCCATTTGGAGGAGTTGATAAGTAACTCGTAGCTTAAAGCCATCACCTTCTCTGCCCATCCTCAAAAAAAAATGATCCAGGTGAAAGCAATTTGGGGCCGTCCGATCAATTTCGATGGATGAGTGGAAAAACAATATCCGTGCGCATTCGTCGTTGACCTTCGGCAACAGATTTTATTGTTTTCCTATGCATGTTATAATAATAATAATAATAATAATAATAGTAGTAGTAATAAAAATAACAATAATTATAATTATAATATGAAAATAATAATAATAAAATAATGCATCAAGAATCTAATCTAGGAAGCCTGGATTCCATGGAATCCAAGCTTTTCCGGGAAGACCTTCTGGGTATTGCTTAAAGGCATTGTTACACTAGACAATTTTTCTTGCGTTAAGTCTCGCAACGCAAAGACGAGTCAAGTAGCATGAGCCATTGCAGGGTGCAACACCTCCCACAATTGCCAAAATCGTTGCAAGACAGACAAGTTGCAGCCAAGTTATAGTTCGGCTCTAATTTTCACAACGATTGCAGCTATTGCAGTACTGTTTCTCTAAGTAGCACCCGACAACGACGTTGAAAGACATGTTGCACAAAAAAATACACCGTGTAGTATAGCTTTAATGTCTAATATGGAGAGGCATGGAAATCCTGGAAATTCATGCTTTCATGATTTCCTGTGATTTTAGGCCGAAAGTGCCCGCGCTAATTTCAACCAAAAAGAACCTGTTTCTTGAAATGAAATGAAAAATAAAATTGTGCGTCAAGGATGTCACTTATTGCCATTGCAACACAACTTTAATTTCGACGGTCAGTGCTTGACATGCTGCTAGAATTGTTAGCTATATATTTCAAAAAATTGGTTATACAAAAAATTGGCCTGTGGCTATACAATTTATAAATTACGCCAGTCTTTTGTTGTTTGCCGTCTCACGTGCACGTGGCGCTTTATCTCTCTTATGTTTAACGCTAACTAGCAAGGGCTTTTCTTGAGGTATTATAGCCAGGTAGATTCTGCCCCCCTCCTTAACTTTTTTACATTTCATCCAAGATTGATGTAGTTTTGCACAAGTAGTAATCACCATGAGAAGTACTCAATTTGGGAGTTAGGTAAAGCTAATTACTGATGACGTCATAATGACATCATCGAAGATGCTTCGACTGATATTTTTGTTATATTTAGTACAGAACGCAAATATTTAATAAACAGCATAAAATAATATGTTTTTAACTTTAGTAGCAACATCCTCCAACTTTTTAAGCAGTAACAGCTACTCTAGCATATTATTTTCAGAAGGAACTGTACATCTAGGTTGAAAATAACCGTAAAAAAAGTAGAATTTTGAAAAAAAAGAAAATTTATCTACAACCACAGTGCATTGCTTTAAACAATGATTGGCATGTTTGCCACAAATCTTGAAAAACAAACCTTAGACTTTCTTTTTTATTACTATACACTTCCAAAATAGTCATTGCATTGTGCATAAGCATCTAAAACAAGATAACTTTGAAAATGCAAAAAGAAACCTTTGAAATTGTGGTTACCATGGCAATAATACCAATTGCATCACAACAAATCATATATGGAAAGATTCCTAATAAAATTTTAGGAAAAGTCATGAAACTTCAGCTTCTTCTTGCAAAGTGTTCCAAACTTATTCACTGAAATATTCTTGGAGGGGCGAATCCCCCCCCCCCCGCCCCGCTGGATGGGGTTGAATACTTCAAGGAAATCCAGTTACACAAACCCCAAATGACAGCCTAAATTGGTCTGTAAGGAAGTAAATCCAATCTTTGGTTAAAATTTTAGCCATGTCTTAACGCTAAATATCTTTCGAACAACAGGGCACAGGAAAATAACGAACTAACCAAAAGCTGCCTACATCATAAATGTGCAATCGCTAGGAAAATCCTGGGGGAGGATGGCAGTTCAATTCACTTTCCCCTTTGGATAATTTTTTTTTTAAAAAGACAGCTTAGCCTTTCTAGTTTTTATCTACTTCAATCCGACAATGCAACGGCAATGCACATTTTGAAAGGGTATTGCTACTTATCCTGCTCCTAATAAATGGCGCGAAATCATTCAACATTTTAGTAATTATATAAAGAACATTACACTCCAATCAGGTTCCAAACAGGATACTTGCATGATTGCATCAATTGACTATACAACTACTAGTTTGCTCTACAATTTCTTTCCCATTCAGATTTTTCCCTCAATAACTTTTGTTTGTAAGTAGAGTACTAATCTTACAAACAAAAGTGGGCAAAGCGTGCTGGTAGCCAAATGTCCTAACAGCGAATTGTTGAAATTTTACTGTTTAAATTGTGAGCTCACACCTTTTTGGCTTAAGATGTGTACTTCCTCATATAAAGCGAACAATCTTCAACCACTTTAACTTACTCTTGCACAAGTTATCGTTGTATGTCCCAGGGACGTCCTCTGGACATTTCCTAACGAGTATTTTTTATTTACCGGGAAACCCTCAATGTACATGCGAGTTGCGTTTACTCTGGCGTGACTCCAGATACCCAAAGAAACTTTTCGCGTAAGTAACACTAAGGTTTACCCTTCAGACAAGATGAGATGGCCAACCAAAGTAACCTTTGTCCGAGATTGTCCGTGTTTTTGAAATAGGCCTTTTGCAGCAAGAAAACTTATGGTACAAAATATGCCACACTGGAACGCAAAAGAATGTGTACGACTCCACTGAGAAATGTAAAACAAAGAAAAATCATCACACTTTTCTAGTTAATTGTGTTTTGTTTTTGAGACATGTACATTCTTTTGCGTTCCAGTTAGGAATATTTTGTACCATGTGACCTCTAGCTGCAACAAAAGGCCTATTGCTTTGAAACTGGCGGAAAAACATTGAGCGAAGTCCCATGCACACTATTTCAATAATCTAGTTAAAATGTTTTTGTTTCACATCGCTTATTTGGCGCAATTCTCCTCCTAGAGCCAAAGAATTTCAAATGATTCAAGAAATATACGAACTCGCCACTCATTATAAGGACAGGCTTACTCCGAGATAAGTTGCTGCTTACACTGCACAACGAGTGACCTCGGAGTATTGGCTCCGAGATTACGTCTTGCAAGTGATCTAACTTGTTCACTCCAAAGGCGTAGTCCCGGATAACTTAGACCGTTTATACAAGCTTATGCGTAAACCAGTCAGAAGTTGTCCGAAAGTACTTCGAAATACTTAATTTACCTCAGAGTAAATGGAGTCACCAAAATTAAAACAAGATGTCATTTGTGTTTTTTTTTTACCTTTTTTTATTTCATACAATGTACATGCGCGTTATTGCTGAAAGATAGAATAACAAGTAAACTTACAAATGTAATTTCCATTTACATGTTTTCGACTTTCGTGGTTCCATCAGATTATTAGTGAAGGTTCACCAAGAAACACTAATACAGTAAATCGTTGAAGTTTTTAAGCTTTCTTTGAAGTTCTTCTCAAAGCGTTTGTCTAAAAGAAAGTCAAAACCAAAAACACATACACTAACTTAACCATAAGGTACTCGGGGACTGTCTCTTCGATACAAATGTAGTTTGCCGTTCCTATCATGCATGTCGTTTGGCCTCAAAATCGAAAATCTCTTTCAATTTCAAGCTGTTCGTTCTCATATTCACGTTTCGTCTGGGGGGCGATTTGCTTGAGTGTGTGACTTTCCTTGCTCTGTCCCGTTTTCAAAGAATTTCCTGTATACTCCCACGGAATATCCCCTTCCGCATTTCTGCCAGGTCGAGAACCTTTTCCATATCGGTAAGGAATTGGTTTTTGTGGTATATGTGCACGTCCCGGACGAGGTCTTGGTTGTCTGCCTTTAGCTTGAAAGGAACGACGGCCTGGCGGTGGAGACCTAGGTTCAATCCGCCAATGTTGTGGTACAACACTCCGACGTCCCGGGCGCGGAGGCCACATGTTTTCTTCTGGAGGACCACTCTCGTCATTGTGTTTAACGCCGTTCATCTTCAAACTGGAAAGTTTGTAGTTCGTTGAGCCAGATTCACCGTGTTCAATTTTACTAGGGATTTTCTTGATCGAGCCCTCCAAGCTGTTTTCTGCTGAAAGGCCCTTAAGAGAACCTGGAATAAATAAAACAGGAAGATAAAGCTTCTGTCTGACTGTAATAGAGGACTAAGTAGTTGGAAAAATTGTTTATAAGTAACGAAAAGTTACTTTGTGTAAAACTGATCAAACTTTCCAATAAAGTAACAGTTAATTCAAACAATAATAATAAATAATAATAATAATAATAACAAGGATAATAATGTTATCATTACTCGCGGCCGTAGGCGAGCGAGTCTTAAATTTTTTTTTCCTGATTCAGACACAAAACGCCTGAGCCAATCAGAACGGAAAGCGCTGTCACGTTCAGCCAATCAGAGCGCAAA
>JAOBYE010622187.1:0-12136 GCA_025403585.1 Parazoanthus swiftii
ATGATGATGATGATGATGATGATGGTGATGATGATGATGATGATGATGATGATGATGATGATGATGATGATGATGATAATGATTTAATTAAGCCTTTTACAGTCTGTCGAAACGCGCATGTGTAGATACAAATGCATACCAGCACACTTGTAATGCCTTGGTTGTGTTTTGGTAGTTGATGATTCTGGCAAACACAACTATGTTTTACATAGCGATGTATTGATGGTGATGATTATGATGATGTTAATAAGAATGATAATGATAACAATAATAATAATAATAATGATGATGATGATGATGATGATGATGATGATGATGATGATGATTTATTTAAGCCTTTTGCAGTCTGTCGAAACGCGCATGTGTAGATACAAATGCGTACCAGCACACTTGTAATGCCTTGGTTGTGTGTTGGTAGTTGATGATTCTGACAAACACAACTATGTTTTACATAGCGATGTATTGATGGTGATGATTATGATGATGATAATAAAAATGATAATGATAATAGCAATGATAATAATAACAATAATAATAACAGTAACAAATGTAATGGTTTGTCCCACTAATAAGTATTTACCCTCTTAAATAAAGTCTTTGTTAATATTTTGTTAGGCGCAAAACTCGGCCTTCAACACCATCAACTCGCTTTACAGTAATTTCGTTGGCGATATTCACCTGGGATGCCTGTCACGGTTGCTAGGATACCAAGGGATCGCAGTTGTAATAGAGGAACTCCTGAAGATTATCAAGAGTCTGGTAAGTGCTGTGTGGAAAAGCCATCAGAACTCTTCATTCCCACTCCGTCGAAAAGCATGTACGTTTTGAAACAGAAAGCCCATCTGCTATGGTTTTTAAGACAGTATGAAAGCTGTCCGGTATAGTGTAAACAGGAGGCCCATCTGCTATGGCATTTAAGATAGTACGAAAGCTATCCGGTATAGTGTAAAAAGAAGGCCTAACCGCTATGGCTGTGAAGACAGTACGAAAGCTTTCCGGTATAGTGTAAACAGAAAGCCCATCCGCTATGTCTTAAAAGACAGTACGAAAGTTATCCGGTATAGTGTTAACAGAAGGCCAATCCGCTATGTCTTTTAAGACAATACGAAAGCCATCCGGTATAGTGTAAAAAGAAGGCCTATCCGCTATGTCTTTTAAGATTACGAAAGTTGTCCGGTATAGTGTAAGACGAAGGCCTATCCGCTATGGCTTTTAAGACAGTACGAAAGTTATCCGGTACATAGTGTAAACAAGTCTAGCTTTGGTTTTGTCAACAGATCCAGGGACAACTCCAGCAGTACGTTGCTCAGCTGGTAGATGGCATGCCCAAGAAATGTGGGTTGCCGCGATATGAATACGGATCAACTGGTAAGGAGTCTGCTGTTTACTCTAGAGCAAGCTACATTTTTGTCAACCCTTTCACTCCGATAACTTTCATCAGGTCCTGTCTTCAAAATAAAAAAGTTGATTGGTTGTGAGAATAGAGGAATTGATTATCCAATCCAAATTCTCTAAGTTGAGGCGCAAGATTTTCCTTAATTGTTCTTAGCAAACGTATGGGGACAGGTGATGAGTATTTAGCAGTACATCATTTGACTGATTGAAATAATCTTTTTACCTTGGAGCAGTTTCAAGGAGTTACATTTGTAACATTATAAGTCATTATTCCGAAGTAACTCTGAATGATTGGTGTTAAAGGTATCCCATGCTTCCTGATTATTAAAATTAAACATTTTCCATGGCAGGTTGCAGTCTCACTACTTATAATTTGATATGTTGGAAGGGTTCCGTGGAGATTTTGTATTTACCAAAGCAAAACATTCTCTGTAAACTCTGGAAGTTACAGACTCGTTACTCAGAAAATATATGTCATATCGTGCTTAATTAAATGTTTGCCGAGTGCTTACTGTATCGAGAGCTGTTGTTTTGTGGACTCTGTTTCTTCGAAACTCGAATTTTGACTTATGCTAACAAGCAAAATAATAACAATTACGTCAGCAAAGATTCGCTCACAAAAGAACCCGTATGGGATGAGGCAAGCTTTTACTGCAGTATACTGACTAAATATTATTTTGAAGTTAAATGTATGTGTGAGTGTGCAGGGTTCGAAGTTAAGAGAGGAGAGCTAGTGCTAGCCGGTTAATTTAGCCCCTTTCTCCTCTTTCGTCGGCAAGTTTTGAAACAATTCATAATAAAAACACTGGAAAAACGTCTATTTGGAGCACAATAGACCTTTTGCAGCTAGAGGTCACATGGTACAAAATACGCCATACTGGAGGGCAAAAGAATGTGTAAGACTCAAAAACAAAACACAATTAACGAGAAAAATGTTTTACATTTCCCAGTGGAGTCTTAAACATTCTTTTGCCTTCCAATATGGCGTGTTTTGTACCATGTGATCTCTAGCTGCAAAAGGCCTGCTATCTTCCGCCCCCCACCCAGTCCTTTCAGATTTGCGGGTCTTACCTCTTTCCCAGTCGAAATTTCTCCACCCGCCTCTGAGAACGTTGACGTTCACTTCATTCATCAGTTTCAGAAGAACCTGAAGCAACACGGATATCCAACAGTGTTTAAAAGGTCTTTAAAGACCTTAAAATTGTATACTTTTCAAACTGAGGTTTGCATTTTATTGTATACTCTGTTCGGGCTTGTTACGTTTTGATGGGTGGGCAGAGAGATGATTTGGGCTAGTTAACAAAGTCAGATGGGCCGGTCAAGACAAATACTAACTATGACCCCTCGTGTGTTTTGCGGTTGTGTGCAGGAGTCCTGGAGTATTACCATGCAAACCTGGAGCCTATCATGCAGTACCCTTACCTCAGGACCGACGTGTTCCAGGGATTCAGGGAGATCGGCAACTCGATCCTCTTCTGCCTCCTTATCGAAACCTTCCTGGTAATTAACCGGCTCTTTTCACCAATATCAGTTTTCAAATGAGTTTTTGAAAATTCTCAACTTATAAACTCAAAGAAATAAATAACAACTCTAAATTATTGTACTCTTTCAAGACAAACGAAATGAAAGGTCTTTTTATTGGTTTTTGACAACTGGCTCAAACGTTAAGCTCGGTATCTAGCCGCTGTTCGGGGATGAGCCCGCGTTCTTGGGGGAGAACGCGGGCTCATCCTCGAACAGCGGCTGGCTACCGAGAACGAATCTTTCTACTATCATGACAGACGAAATGAATGAATGGTCGTTTTATGGGTTTTCAACAACTGGTTTACAAGTTGAAACGAGTAACTCAATCGTCTCTACTCATTCAGGCAACCACTCCCAGCGCAAAGACGTTAAATAAAGTTTAAAGTTTAGAAAGCTGGTAATGCTGGCTTCACCGTAAAATTGTACGCGAAAGATGCCAAAGCTGGGCAATTTGAAATGTTAAAATGTGCTACTAGTACGTTTCAAGGATTGAGATGTCGGGAATCTCCTAAAAGATGATTTGGATGATAGTTTTTAAGAAATTGTCTGGGAATTGAGTTCCAAATATTGGGACCCTGATATCTAATGTCAAGTGTTCCCCAATTTGTCTATATTCTTTGGGAAGGCTGTGAGGCTACAACAACAACAACAACAACAACAATTTATTTACGCTCCAAGATTAATAAGAATGATATTACATAAGGGTTTCATAGGTTTACAAAGTAATGTGTGCAGGCCACCTGGAAATAACCATAAGGGCTAATCGAGACAGGTGTCCTTTAGACAATAAATGTGAAAATAATTGAGCTAAGGTCAGGAGCACAGAGTATAAATATTCTAATTGCTGTTGATATGCTTAAGGAAAAATGCAAGATAAAAACAGTAGAAAAAGGAAAAACAAAACAAAGTAAGTGACGGAGAAAAAAAAACAATATCAGTACAATATTAGTTGTTTAACTAGTAGATTAGTATTCAGCATTGATGCGTGATTTTAATTTTGATTTAATTGAAGAGACACTCAGAGGCTTGAGTTCTTCATCTACAGAGTTCAGATTTAGTAATGTAAAAAAAATGTTTACTAATTGCTAGTGTTTTATCCTTGCTCCAGTCCAAAGAGGAGGTATTGGACTTGCTGCACGCAGCTCCTTTCCAAGGGATAATTCCTCGACCATATCTGAAGGGTTAGTGTTTTTCAAATGGCAAGACTCGTTGCTTCTTGCTGTGAAACAACCGTTGCCACAGAAACAGGTCTTAATTAAAACTTTTTTGTGGTTATTGAAAGTAATTAGCTAACCCAAAGCTGCTTTCGTGCCAGAGCTCAATCTTTTACGTCTAACCATTTGGAAAATTAATGAGAGGGGGGTGTCAGATTGACCCTCCTCCTTGGGTTAACTTGTTAGTAAAAATAACTTGATTCTCCGAGGGTTAACAAATAGCACTGGTAATATAATGTTTAGAAAATCTTCGAAAGTCTGGTAAATTTTCGGGAATGCTTGGAAATTCTTTGGAAATGATTCAAACTCGTAGGTAGTGTCTGGCCGTATATTTCACCTAGAAATAAAAAGAACTTTATGAGCGAATAAATACTCAAGTTAAAAATCATATCTCTACTCGGCCGTGATTAGGTGATTATCCTCTATCATAACCTAAACTTGCGACCAAGTTATGTTGTCTGTGTACTAATGACGTGAGTGTGTTGCTTCTCTTACAGAGGGTGAGAAACTGGAAGTAAAGATGAAAAAGTTGGAGGCGCAGTATAGCGCTTTGCAAGTCATGTCTACTGTCAACAGACTGGGGTCCAAGGAGGTACAAAACCCTTTGACTTTTACATCTTATTATTCTCTGTTAGATTTTAAGCAGCTCGAATTTTTCTCTCAAGCATTGTAACTTGTTCGGGCGTAAGAGATATGAAATTTTAAACAGTGTATTTTGGTGGAACAGTTCATCGGCTTATATACCGGATTTTGTTCTCAATGACATAAATTTTAACTTTTTTCAGATGAACAAACGAAGAATATCATGAGATACTTGTAAAAATCAACTTTTCTGCCAAATTTTACGTCTTTGGCCGAAACATGACTGAGAAATCTGCGTCCTCATTTTCCCAAAATGTTTAGCAATATTCTGGGATTTTTACCCATGATAAAATGCATAGAAAAATAACTGCATTCTGATTGGCTAGACGCCCCTCTGTTAATCCCAAACAGTGCAGTTACAAATCAAAACAGTGCAATAACATGTAGTTTGCACTGGTTGTAAACAAACGAAATGGCGGCCACTGGTTTGCCGAGTGCAACGAACTTTGAAAGACAATAAGAACACAGTGGTAAGTACAAACAATTGGCTCAAATCGTTGAAATCTTGGAAAATCAGTCAGGACGTGATAACAACAATGAAACTTACAAACCTGAAGAACTTGACACAGTGCTCGAGGAGTTTGCAAACAAGTCGGAACAGAGTATTTTTTATGAACGTTTATTATCACTGAAGGTCTTCCAAATATTTACGAGTGATGATTAATCCCGAACTGCACGAACAAACCTTTCGATTACCCATAGAGCATACGTACATGCCAGCTCTAGTTCTTTACCATATTCTAAACTCTGGCTTTGACTTCTGAATTTAATCGTAAAACTTGATGGCCAGATATTTGTAATGGCAATCTTGACTAAACACACCTTTTTTCACAGCAAGTAATCAATGCCCAAGAAGGAGACCTGCTGACCAAAGAGCGACTGTGTTGCGGGCTCTCTATATTCGAGGTTGTACTGAGGAGAATCAAGGGCTTCCTGACTCACGAGATGTGGAAGGAGCCATCCCCGCAGAATGGCGTGATGAGTATTGACGAGTGTCGGGAGTTCCACCGGCTGTGGAGCGCCATTCAGTTTAATTACTGCCAGCCACTGCGTCAGGGAGAGCTCACTGTCGAGTATGTACACATGCTGTGCGTTTTCTCGTGACGTCATCAAAATTTTAAAAACTAAACTACAAGATCTATCGAACTGTTATTTTAATATTAGTAAGATTTAGGTATCTGAAGAAATATGTGAAAGTTAAACGTACATGTAGATGTGATGTTTTTTTTTTAGTTAGAGCGTTTTGAATTTTTCGACAGTCTCCCTAAGCATTTTTAAAATATCATGAAAATTCATATATTATGGCAAATTCAAAATTCTGTGACCTAATAAACCTTCAAAATTGATATCTGAAGTGTTTTAAAGTCAATCCACTCCGTTTGTCATGAACAAACGGCTTTGTTTGACAAGCATACTTTTGGTCGCCATCTTGGTGTACCACTTTGGTGCACCAATATGGCCGCCGCACTCTAATTGCAGTAAACATTTTGAATATTATTTGGTCGATGTCTCGGTTAGAAAATATTCTTCCGTTAATCATTTTGGTCACTTGTATATCTTCATCTGCTCTGTAAAAAAACAGTCAAAATATTTTTCTTATACCAGTTTTTGCTGTGATTTTGCCCTTTGTGAATTTAAGGCTTTCAAAAGTTCTTAAACTCACCAGAATATCTGCTGGAGGTCTTAAAAAGTTTTGTATTTCTTTTGAAGTTATGTTTTTCCCCGTGATCACATTTTGGAACTCTTTTTAGCAATATATTCCGAATTTCCTGGTTTTGTATTGTGAGCTTTGATCAAAATTTGATAAAAGAGCTTATGGGAGCACATAACCAATCATTCTACAATAATTCTATTTATCTAAGGACATTAAAATAACATGAAAACTTGAGAATTTTTTAGGAAATCTGTTTTTAGGAAACGTCAGTGATATAACGTTTTTGGTAAAACTTTCTATTTTACTGTATCCTTTTAGCGTTTCAGACACTTTCTTTTACACTGTTCTTTGCAAATATCGTGGGAGTTCGGGCATCACGTTGGTACAAAGTGGTCCTCGGCTTAAAAGACTTTCGGTCGTAAAATAGCTTTCGTATTGGCAGTTAAAAATTATATTCACAGAGCTAACGACAATCGATTTAGTCTAACTACTGATTTCTTGAGTTTTATAATCCTACATGCGTCTAATAGCAAGACTTGCTCACGGTTCATGATAACAGAAGTACGACTAATGCTGACCTCAAACCCTTGCAGAAGTAACTAAGACTAACCCAGCTTAACTGTAACTCTGAAACTGAAAAAAGTGAAAAAGAAGCTAAACAGGACGAAAATATTAGCACGGAACCTGCGCTGGCTGGCATTCCAGTCATATGCGTTACCACTATGGCAAATAGCTTAACTCGCTGCTAACCAATTTTTCCTTGTACATCTATCCCGATTCTTATCCAAACACTTAGTTTTTGTCAAATATACGTCACTTGGGTCCTTACCAGTCTCTCACGGTAACGGTTCTTTGCAATTCCTGTGTTTAGTATGCTCTGGATATTTCCGTATGCCGCCATCTTGAAAAGTGACATGTAACAGTTGCAGTGCTCTCCAGTGCTCTCCAGTGCTCCCCTCTCGTTCACTTTCATTGTATTCGGTGAAAGTGGAGCCTGAATGTACAGCCGTGTCACGTCATGTTTCAAGATGGCGGCATGCAGGAAATTTAAAATCAAGAAACAGTTATACCAAGTTGTATGTCGTTAGCTTTGTGAATAGAATTATTGATTTGTAACCGCCAATACGGACTAAGTTCATACAAAAGTTTTGTTTGAGAGCAAAAGAGTTTTCAACCGTGGATCCCTTTTGTCATAGCATTTCTTGGAGACCAAGTGTAAATGGTATTGTTTGTCGTTCCAGAGAGTGTTTTGGCGAGGGTCTGCAGTGGGCGGGGTGCACGTTGATCGCGCTGCTGGGACAGGAGAAGCGCTATGAAGCACTGGACTTCTGTTATCACATCGTCAAAGTTCACGAAGTTGACTGCAAGGACGAAGTTGTTGCTGGAGTGGTATGTTTTGTCGAATCATGCCTCATGTGTGCCCGCTCATTCAATCAACCATTGGTTTCGCCTCATATTCCCTCAATACTTCTCCCGTGCTCTACAAATTCTAGAATGCCTAATATGTAGAACTGAATAGAATAGAGTGGAATATAATAGAATATCGCTGACAACGCGCCTAAGACAGAGATTCCGAAAAACTTAGATTGTTTGAACAGTGCCTGATATTTAAGCTCATAAGTTAGTTTTTTTGTCAATAAACTTTAAGCATGCGCAAAGCCGTGAAAGTACCTTTTAGTAAGTATGACAGTACCGAATTGTTCTGTCTGCAGGACCTAAAGCGGCTTGTGAACCGCGCCCACCACTACCAGCGTCTCAACGGACAGATATTCGCCGTGTTGAACAAACATTTGAAGTCATCTGATGGACCAGTGGAGCATGTGAGGTGCTTCCAGCCGCCAATCCACCAGGCCTTTGTATCCCAGATATAAAACTTGTTAAAACACTTAACGTTTCCGGGCAAACTGCAGGGACAGAAAAGTGTTCAACACTCCGTTTTTCAAAGCTAGACAAATCTGATTTTGATCAGAAACAATTCCAGATTTTGGACTTTATGGGAAGAAATGGTTCAGCTTTGGTGTTTTGACCAACGCCTAGACGAGGACATCTTTGCTAGTCCCGGCAATCTTTTTGGCTTTGGCCGAAGACATCAGACGTGAGGCTTAATCTTTCGATTATCTGAAAGCAGACACGATTGAAAGTATGATAACTCCGTAGAGATAAGGATGGCCACAACTTGAGGCATTTTGCGACTCCGAGTTGGAATCGTTAATCATTCTTTTTCTGAAGTAGAAATAGCTAGTGGTAGAATAATTATGAAGACCTCGCTTGGTAACGACACAGAGGGTAGAGATTGTTGTAGAGTGTTTGCCAAACCACTTTACCGAGCTAACAGAGCCTGTTTTTATGCGCTCGACCAATGCGGGAGATAAGCTATTCCGAAATCGTGTCGTTATCCTCGAACGTTCTGCCAGAATCCTGGTAGGAACAAAACTTAAATAAAACCGGCGTGACTGTGTCACTGTGGCTGGTTTCTCACACGATCCTTGGACAACTACTTGACTTTCCCTTACATGAACCTATCTTTTGCGTTGGTTGAGCGGGTAAAAGATAGACTCGGCTGGCTGGGTACAAACCAGTTGATATACTGAGCTGCAGAATCGTTCTTTTCTAAGAAGTTTAAAGCAGAACCCGAGGTACTTGGGAAACGATTTTACTTAAACCAGTAACTGGATAGTTGATTTTATGTTTTAAACCCGTGGTACTGACAATCAATTGTTGTCAAGCAATAGTTTCTGCATTTGTTATGTTTGCAGGCGTAACTGCTTCTATCATCGAAACGACCGTGAAACTGAAACTAGCTGTTTCAAAAAAAGTTGACATCTGTAAAGGGCAATATCTTTCATGAAAGGAATAATGGGAGTACTGTATTTTTCCCAGTGTACCATCCACTGATCTGAATTACTAACCAAATAAAACCAGCAAAACACAAAACCAGCTCAGGAATTGGAGAAGTTAGAGGTCGTATCATGCTTTGCGATCTGCGTATTGTGCCTTTCAAAAGTCAACCTATTTTGAAATAGCAGTATTCCGAGTTTGAGAAACCCGTCAGAATGCTTCAAAACTGCTTTTCAATGGTTTGGTAAACGCTAATAGTGGATATTTCGGGATCGGTTATTCATTGGTTTGACATATATTTGTATATATACCGCTATTTTATTTTCGATGTTTGATATTGTAGCCAAAATAACTGAATAGGCGGGAGACAACACCCGTTGACCCAATGATTTAATGTAAGTGCAAAAGTCTTTGTTGGCTAGTTGTTTTGCAGTTATCTAAAGTAAATACAAAAACGAAGTATATCTTTTATAAAAAAAAAAAGAAAAGCAGAACGGTACGAAATATAACTTGAATTTAAATAAATTATGCGACAGTGTTCTCGGTTCGTCCCTGGCCTGTAGACTGATTTAACTTTCCCAAGATGCAATCGTTCGACGCTAGCACCCAGGTAAAGCCGCGCGAATGACAACCGTGCGATGCGATTCGTTACTTCTCAACAAATTTAAAACGGTTGCTTAGAACTTTAACAAATCGCAAGGACTGTTCGTGTCGACGAAGAAAATGCTAATCCCCCTCCCTTAATATGCTTGTCTTGTTTTTTTTCCTTCCTAGGCTAGAGAACATATACATTGGTTGAAAAACCAATTAACCTGATGGAATTTTGTGTCTCAGAATCTGTGAAAATGACGTAACTTCATTCAAAGGCTCTACATTTGAACAAAACCGCAATAGCTGCAAGAAGCAAAGTTGGTTTGATTAAGTTCATTTCAAGATAATTACTAGGCTCCCTTCGAATATAAGCCCATGGGCTTATAATCAGAAAGAATCTTGTGTCTTAAGGTGGCTCCCACCTGTTATCCATTTTCCTGTGCCACTGAACATTATGAAAGGCTCTCTCAAACATCATGATGGGTTCGTACCAGTTATTGTAAGCTGGTATTACAACAGCGTTTTAACTTATCAATCCTGGTATTACCATCGGAAATTCTGTTTCCATGGCAACTCGTCAGGGCCGCAAACACACCCTACTTTTAACATTTGATTGCATTTTACACAAAAATTAGTCGGTGAACTTCCTTTTTTATTTCATCAAAACTGTTTGCACATCAAAGCGCACTTTTAAGGAAATTTTAAAAATTTTCTGTGAAGAAAGTTTGGCGCCACCTTAATATTTTTAAATATTAGGGTGGCTCAAAAACCTCTTGATAAAATTTTCCGAAAATTTCACTAAATGTGCTCTTTGAAGTGCAAATAATTTTGATGAAATAAAAAAGGAAGTTCACCGACTAGTTTTTGAGTAAAATGCAATCTAATGCTAAACATAAGGCCTTGTCGTGTTGCCATGGTAACGCAAGATTCCATGTGAGAGCAAAAGTTGATAAGGTTTAAGGTTATAGTAACACCAGCTATCAACAAGTAGGAGTAACCTACCTCTACAAATGAGTAAGTTCAGTGGTATTGTAAACTGTAAAACTGTTTCGAGCCACCTTAAGCCTGCCGGAGACCTTTGCGATAGCATGCAAATTTCGACGCATGTAATCAAAGTTCCATGAAACCATGCAACATGGTGCTCACTACTCCTGGAATTCCTGGAAAACTCCTTGAATTTTGAAACTTTCTTCCAGGGCCCTGGACTGACTCCCGGAAAACAGACAATTTCCCTGTACTCCTGAAAAACTCCAGGAATTTTGTGGAACAAACAACACTTTTACAAACATTAACCAAAACCTGCAGAAGCATCTGACTCATGATTGTACTTTTTGTCTTTTATCAAGACTCAATTTCAGAAAGTTTTTTTTTCTGAGGATTTTGGTCATTTGTGTCCCATTTTGCTTCTATTGTTTTTGTTTTCTCGGTGAGAGAGAGTTTAGGGTTTGGTCATGGAAAAGCAGATTTTCTACCCTGAAGAAATCCTGGAAAACTCCTGGAATTTTGTTATCATCAGTCAGTGAGCACCATGATGGAAATTTCATTTTTCGTTGCCAAGAGCCGCACACTCATGCGACAACCAGCGATACTTGAGAGTCGATATGGCGGCTGTAAACTTACATTGCCACCATCTTTGTTTCCAAACTCGATGTGATGTGCTTCAAAGCTGGTCTCTCATTGGTAGTTTGGATAATTTCAGTCGCATGTTGTCGCACATTCACCGCACACCTTTGCGAGAAGAAGCAGTTACCTTCGACGCACTGCGACAATGTGTGAAAAATATCAAACATGTTTGATCCATGCAATTGTTGTTGCATGCCTTGGAAATTGCGTCGCACTCCTCTGCACACGGTTCAATCAAAGGTGCGATTTGATGCAATTTTGATTGCATGCGTCGAAAATTGCATGCTATCGCAAAGGTCTGCGGCCTGCTTTAGCGTTTCCTTGGGGGAAGGCTTATATTTTTCCTTACGCCCTCAGGACCAGACAACCTACAGGCGTTTCACACTAGAGATGCAAACGCAAGCACAGACGCAGACGCAAGAGCAATGAAAACAAGTGTGAATGTAACTTGACGAAGATACGATGCAAGAAAAAGGAAAGTTTCCTTTTTCTTTGGCACACCTTGCGGTTGCGTTTGCTCTTGCCTCACAAACTTCCAAGTGTGAATGGAGGTGACACAAACAAAAACCTTCATCGCCTGCGTCGCTTGCATCAATTGCGTCGCTGATGTGATTGTCCTCGCGCTTGTGTCTACATCTGCGCTTGCGTTTACGTC
>JAOBYE010622298.1:410-12136 GCA_025403585.1 Parazoanthus swiftii
TATTCATCCACCACCCATCCATCCATCCATCCATCTATTCATCCACCACCCACCCATCCATCCATCTATTCATCCACCACCCATCCATCCATCCATCCATCTATTCATCCACCACCCACCCATCCATCCATCTATTCATCCACAAACCTCGGACTGCAAACCCATCAAATAGATAATCTATTTACCACCCATCCATTCAACCACCATCAATAAACCCATCCATCTTACCCGCCCATCTATTCCTCTATTCAACCATCACACAACCATCCACTCACTTATTGACCCATCCATCCATTAAGCTGACTATTTAGAACTATCCACTTTTCCCCCATCTGACCTGTTTTTCCTTCGGCAGTTTTAGTTTGGTATTCATTTTTCTTCATCTCGGTTTCAGTTTTCTTCACTCCTTCACAATTGGGATCATTGACTACATGTTTGTAGTATTTGCTGCTTTTTAGAAGAATTTAGTTTATGTGGTGTTTCTTAACACAGGCGTTCTTCTTCGTTGGTGGAGTTGCTATCTCCTACGCCGTATCCTTCATCCTGGCAGTGTGTGTGGAGTTCCCCACAATGCAGTTGGAGAAAGTGCTGTTCAGATCACGTGAACGAGACCGCTGACACTCCTGGCAGATTTCCGGGACACAGTTTTCGTTTGAAAGAATTGAGGGTTGTGCGACAGACAGACAGTGGCAGTCAGATAAAACAGACAGATAGTAACAAATAGGTAAACAGACATTCGATCCATCTTCAGACGACAGACATACTATGACAGACAATTGCATGGATGAACAGAAATCCATGAAGCTATGACATCAACTGCAGACCACTGAGAATAATGTGCAGGTGACATGTCGGAAAAATGACTGCGCATGAGCGCGAGGTAGAAAGCTGGGCAAGTTTCCAAGATGGCGTCTTGAAATCCATTTTTTTAAGTGAAAGTATGGAACTATGTAACATTTTCGACCAAAAAATTATGCAACTTGCCTTTCACGGTGGATGACGAGAAGCAAGATAAGCAAACCTGGTGTGATAAAACTTTTAACGTTTGTATATTTTTCTTGTTTTTTGCAAATTTGTTAGCTTGGTTGGCGCTTTTCCGACATGTTAGTGCAGGTAGTTAGTTTGTAAAGTAGATGTAGTCGGATTTTTGATGACGTCGTTTTGTTATTTTTGACTCGATAGCACTTTAACTTCAGAGTTCAAACAAAATGAAAAATAACTTAGTAGAGTACGGAAGAATTAGTTATCACGGAGATTGAAGCCGGGTATGTTGAATAATTTTGAAGAAATTAATACTTAGAACGTTCGAATTTTTTTCAATTATATTATTACGTCATACTTAAACCCCCTATAAACACCCGTTTCTTGTAAAAACATGTAAAGTTTGGCGAACCTGAGGAGGTTTTTAATTCAGCCCATACATTTTCTTCAACTTTTGGGCAAATCGCAGGTTCAGCTTTCTTATAAACAAGGTTATTACAAAACAAAAAGAGTGTAATACATAACGATTGTATAGTTCTTTCTTCCTACTGTTGTAGAATTTTACGTATCCAGCAAATTTTGTAGTTATTTTGAAACGTGATTAACATTTAGTTTTAGCTCTTTTACCACATCTTTCTGTTCAGGCAAGTTTCGGCATTGATGTAAGTGTAGTATAAGTCGGAATTGAAAGTTTTATATTGATAATTGCGCGTTTATAATTTTAATAAAAAAATTAATAGTATGATGATACTTTCAATTCTTGTCCCGGTTACTTTCGACACGAGAGATTCTCAACGTTATTATATAATCAATTTTTGAGATTTTGAGAAGTAACTAACACCAAGAACTGCAAGTCTTCAAGACAAGCGAAATTAATCGTCATCTTCATGTACGGATCTTGACAACTGGTGTTGAGTGTTAGGCATTTTTTTTCAGAATTGGCTTTAGTAAACCCTACAATGTACTCAACAGATTGTTGAATAAAAAGCTTGCAAGGTTGAGATTTTCTGTCTAGTTAACTAAATTATAGCTTCCCCCCCCACCAAAAAAAAAAGAACGACCAAAGGTTCATTCTTAAGGTAGAAGTTCAATAATAGATATATAATCCGATCGGTCCTCAATCTCCACGAGGATAAACGAGAGATGGATGGAGATATATAATAGCACACCCTAGCCAGGTACCCTGTCGTCTCCTTTCTATTCTCGGTTGCAAGCGACCGCCATTTTCTTCCGTTTTTGAGGGACTGGGGCTATGTATTTGCCATTATTGTAGTTGCAATAAAATTGTAATTTTTTTTGTAGCCAGTGTATTTTGTTAGCGCGTTCTGAGGGCGTTCGTGGTTGTCTAAGGAATCGGACAGAGATGGTTTTGAAGGACTCGCAAAGCACACTGGGAAAAGTGGAACGGAGAGTCCATTGTATTTCTGCGTAGTTAGACCATTAACGCATTCTAATAATTGTTTTTTTTTACTTTTTTTGTGGGGCGAGGGGTTGTTGTATGTATGTATGTATGTCTGTATGTCTGTCTGTATGTATGTGTGTATGTATGTATTTGTGTATGTATGTATTTATGTATGTATGTATGTATGTATGTATGTATATATGTGTGTATGTTAGTATGTATGTGTGTTTGTGTGTATGAATGTATGTGTGTATGTATGTATGTATGTATGTATAAATGTATGTATGTATTTGTGTGTATGAATATGTGTATGTATGTATGTATGTATGTATGTATGTATGTATGTATAATTGTAACTGTTGTTGTTGTTGTTGATTTTTTGTTCTGCTATTTCTGTTGTTGTTGTTGTTGTTGTTACTGTTATTATTCATATGTTCACTACTAGTATTAATGTTATTATTATTACGTCGAGGTTCCCAGCGGCGCAAGAGAGTGCTGTTAAACCAAATAAACATGTTAAATGCTTTATTAAGCAGTACTTTTTCATCTGCAATCGCGCAATAAACCATCAAACAATTACTTTGTTTCTAGCCGTTTCAAATTTCATGTTTATGACCCGCCGTGGGACTCTAGGGAAAGTTATCGTACATTCGTTTGATAGATATAAATTTTCTGATTTACAATGCACTGTTTTTCGTGCACTTGGTGCGGAGTACACTTTAGACATTCCACATGTTTGTGATATTCTGGAGCCAAGGCAACCTTCGATGTTTTCGTATTGTATATTTATATTGCTTTAACAGAAATAAAAAATTAATTCATAATTTTTTTTTATATAGAAATTGCTGCATCTTTACTAAACCCAAAAAGTACAGCACTTGGTAGAAAAACACTGGACTGAATTTATCGCACCGAAGAGATGGCGACCAGTACAATTAGCCACAGTTCATAGCACACGCAAACCCTAAAACTAAAGAAAACTTCAAAGCAAGTATACACAACGTTATTGCGGTACAGGAATGAATACTGTACAGGTTTATGACTTTCTCTATGCCTACTGGCTGTGTTAGGTTTGCAAGGTATTGTGGTAAAATGTAGGATTGCAAGGTATTGTGGTGAAATGACAGCCACCATCTTTTTCGGTACAGTCAATTGATGACTAAATATTGTAAAACAAAAAATTTCTCTTTGCGAAGTTGTAAATATCTAATGAACAGCAACAACAATTACAAATTCTTATACCTCCTTTGTTTTTTAATGATAATTTAAAGAAATCTTCAAGTTCCTTTCTAAATGTTTCAGAATTTCTAAATTCCGCACCATTTGAGTTTCCTTCTGGCTAATACTTGACCGAAAGATTGATATCCGAAAGGATTAAGTTCTTGAGTTTTCATGAGCATTCTAAAACTACCTTTGAAAGATAAATTTGTTTTCGACAAATAAATGAAATGCTGTTTTTTAAAAGTATTCTATTAAACAATAACTTCAAGTCGAGTTCAAGTTCAAAGTTCCTCGACTCGAAGTTTTTGTTCATGGCCACTGGGGCGTACATGTATTGTGAAAGTGGTCTCTATTGTAGTACAGGTATATGTAGTCCTCACATAAATTATAACTGTGTTAAGTCACCACAAAGCAATGAGTTTTGGACATGTGCCATCTTAGCACCAATAGAACTTTTGAAAGTGTTTCAAGCAGTTGTTACATTTATCTTCTTCTTTGTAAGCAATTGGAGATTGGCTGCAAATCGGGGCCCGGTTACTGGAAAGCCGAATATCACTAATCATGCAAGAATTAAAATTTAGGCCTCCATTTTGTTAAGCTTCTCTAAGACAGCAAATCATGGACTAGTACCAGGTATGTGATCTGCATTTAAACAACACTTCTTAAATTATTGACTGTCTTTTAGAGGCTAACAAATCTAGTCTAAAACTAGACCAGATCCTTAGTGTTTTTAAAAAATCGCCTTTGGAACTGGGTCCAGAGTGGTTATGTTTCATAAAACGTTTTCAGTACAACTTTATGAATGTCCAAAGCCAAAATAGAGTGAAGAGAGAATTACACAGTAAAAGCTATCTAGAAAGTTCTGCAGTAGACTTGCCTTCTAAGTCTTTTGTACTCCTGCATCACCGAGTCGGTGTACCCTCCAAGGTCTGCCCCAGCCTCAACGAGCAACACGGCACAGTCAAAACAGCCGCTGGTCACTGCGACATGTAGCGGAGGCCATCCTGATTCATCATTTGCATTAATATCCACTCCGCATTCGATCAAAAATTCGACGCAGTCAAACCGCTGCTTAGCAATGGCACGGTGCAAAGGCGACTTGGAGCGAGTGTAATCGGGCTCGAGAATAGTTTCAAGAGAACTTGATAACAGTTTATCAAAAAGCTCCATGCGGTCTTCGAAACTAAGTTCCGTTGCTTCAGGCTCTTCCTGTACCGGGTACAAATCGTGTTTGCCGCTTTTCTGGTGCAGCATAGTGCTGGGCGCAGAGAGCGAGCGCCTTGTTTTCTCAGTTCTTTTTTTTGTCACATCTCTGCAGAGTGAACCAGTTCTTTTTAGCTGTAGCATATGGGAAGGAAGACCTTTCGAGAAAACGGAAGGAAATTCTTTATTCTCAGTATCTGGAGACTTTTCGCAGGGCGCCTCCACAATCTTTTCCATGCGATGTGTAAGGGGAAGTGTGTAAACACGTGGACGGTTGAACGGCGGACCAGCGAAAGCATCGAGCTCTTGAGTTAACTTGTCAATTGGACTTCCATGATCGCAATTATCAACAACTTCCGAGTTGTTCTCTTTGAGTTTAAGCTTTAAGCTTTTTCTACCGTTGGGTTCTTCTTGAAGGTTGTCTGAGAGTTTGCTCTTTTCAATCATTTCCGCGTGTTCTCCTAACTGTTCTTTGTTTTCTTGTTCCGTGGTCAATATGTCTTCCTTCTTGTTCTCAAAATTTGGACTTGGTGCTTCTGGTAGTGTTTCGATTTTTTCGCAGGGTAGAATAATTTCTGGAAGTTGTATTGTTTCGACTGACGCTGCAGACTCGTTTAGCTTTTCCTGTGACGTTTCAGTCGGCTTTTCCAATGAACTGGAATCATTTTTTACAGTTAAAATGTCCTCCTCTTTGTCCAGTTTCATTGCTTCAGGATTTAAAGAAACCACTGGGGCAGGTACTTCCTGTGATCTTTCTGTTTCGCACACGTCATTATCTCCTTCACAGTTCTGTTTCTCGTTCAAATGTAGATCACTACGCTCAGTATCCGCAGAATCTTGTAACTGGTCTGCACTGTTTTCCGTATTTGCAGTTTTTAGTTCACCGGGCAGTTGAAAGTCCTGTTGTTTCTCCGATCGTTCCACTTCACTACCCGCAGCACTTTCAGTGATGACAGATTTATGTGATTCATCAGTGATATTTACTAAATTTCCGGATAAAATTGCGTGATCTTGTTTAGGTGCGTCGCCCTCTCTGGACTCCTTTTCACGTTCTGCAACCGTAAGACTGTCTTCCACATTATGTTTTGGTTCCTGAGTTTGTGAGGACATTTGTCCAGTCTCTCCATTTTCAAATGGGCAAATGGAATCATTTTCCTGACCTTTGTCTGATTCTATAATGTGATTATCTGCACGAATGTTTACATCAAAATTTGTAAAATTGTCCTCGCTCAATGGCGGGGAGATTTTTGCAGAGTTTTCACTTGTTTCACCGTCAATTACATCACTGCAACAATCCACTTTTTCAAGAATCTCTTCTACCTCATTCTCGAACTCTTCGCTCTCTGTATCTTTGACACAATCAACGCTTTCAGAATGGAGCTCTTTGTTGTTTTCCAACGAAAGAAGGAGATCGTTTTCTGACCGTACCTTCTCTTCACTCTCCTTGATTTCCGAGTCGCTGGTTTTTTCTTGCAACTCTTCTTTTTGTTTTGGGATAATCATCGCAATGTCTGTGTCAGGAGGTGAAGATTCTATATGATCCGAGATTATGTCCGAGTTAGTGATAATATCTGAGGATGGCGCTATTTCGAATATATCATCCTGAAATTTCGCTGCGTTTGTGGACAATTCCCTTTGGGCATCGTCTTTCTTATGGATTGTCGTTTCAAGTCCGTGCTCACTTGAAGAGTTTTCGATAAGACTTTTGTCAACAGGCACTGACGAACTATTATCTCTGACAGCATCTGTTTTGTTCAGTATCTCAACTTGACAGAATAGTTCTTCAAGAACAGATTGAATTACATCATGGAGAATATCCCTGGGATTTTCCACGTAGTTTGACTTCTGTTTAGCACGTTTCTCCACTTCCGCTCTTTCAGATGTTATTTTATCTTCATCAAAGTGTGGAAATTCCTCCAGAGATTTTTCATCAATTTCCCTCGGGGCAGCACTCTTTTGTTCAGAAACAAGATTTTCTGTAACGCAAAGAAGTTTGTTGGTTCCATCATCTCTTTCAGAAGTTAAGTTTTTAGATTCATTTTTCTCACTTGAAAAGATATCTTCCATTCTTTTCATTTTGTTGTTTTCAATTGACAGTTGATCTTGTACTGAAAAATCGTTTATTGGGTCAAAATCTGGTGACCCTTTCTCTAAAACTGCCTTACGTTCCTCCAAGATGTCAAAGGTACTAGCGTCCTCGATGATTGCCTCATCTTCTTTACTTTTCGACAATTTGAACGCCGTAAATTGAGTTGCTTCTGCGGGTCTTTTTGTTTCTGGTGATTCGTCGGTCCGCTGCTCATCTACTTCTGTATGAATTTCCTGTTCCATTTCAGCTGTCATGTCATCACTCAGTGATAACTTCTCCGACTTGTCCCCACTTTCAGAAAACTCCACGGGTGCGGAATCATTCACTGTTGTTGCACAGTCGAAGTTACAAATGTAGTCACTAGTTTGATCAAGGGAAACACAACCCTCCTGTGAAGTGGTATTTGGTGACCTTTCTGTCTCTGTATGCAAGATGTTGTCCACATTTTCGTGACATATATTCCGTCCCATTTGGCCCGGGGGGATTATTATATCAGAGTAAATCTCAAGATCTTTTTCTGTGGTTGTCAATCCAATTTGTTTTCCATCTTCTAAGTTCCCTATGTCTGACGCCGTTGACACTTCACTGTTGGTGTTAAGAGGCAAAGAATTTGTACAATCGCATGTTTTCACTTGTCTTAATTCTTCGTTTAAGTGGCTCACGCTTGCTTGCCCGCTTTGTTCTTTATGTTTATAGAACCCTCGAATCACGCTCTCGACACACTTCGTAATTTCCTGAATCTCGTCATCCAAATCAGAAGTTAAAGTTGTGCTTGTATTTATTGACTTATCAATGTCGAATGGCGGAGAGTTTGATCTAGTTGCTGAAAACCTTCCTAGCTGAGTAAATTGTTCCAGCGTGTCTCCATCGACCTCTTGTGTTGAACGCTCAATATTTAATGAGTTCTCTGCAGACGTGTAACCACATTTTATTCCATAATCTCCTTCCATATTGATATCATTTAATTTGGTCAGCTTTGGGAGGGATTTTGTTCGTCTTGGCGAACCCGAGTTTGCTGGGAGAGGCTCTTTTTGTCTGTAGCCACTTTCTATATTGCTGAAAAAGTTCATAAAAGCACGCGGCAGCGACTTTGATCTTACCTTTCTGTTTTCCTTGCTTTTGAAATCCTGCTGAGTTATATCAGTTGTATTTTGAGAAACGTTGCCAAGGTCACTTTTAAGATCTTGACAATTGTTTATTGTACCACTGAACAGATTATCATTCAGGGACGATTCGCCTTTCTTCTCGTCACCACAATAAAAATCCTCCAGTCGAGATGGAAGAGAAAATCGTCTGCACTGAGTCCCACAGTTTTGGTGCAAATGTATTTTTTCCTGGTTGATGCCTTCACGTTGCTCATTAAAATGAACTTCGTCAACTTCCTTTTGTTCTAGAAAAAGTTCAAGAAGTGAACTCTTTAAGCCTTTCAATACAGTCGTTCGCGGTGATTTCTTGTCTTCTCTCAACATAGACTTTGAGTTGGTATCAACTTTCCCCGTTATAATTGTACCTCTGTCAAATTTATCATCTTTTGGAAAGTTTTCCTGACTTTTAAGTTCGTTTTCGAACTCTTTCCTTAAAGCAGAAGTATTTAGAAACACAGGAAGCGACTGTCGTCTTATCTGCTTGTCGCGCTTTATAGGATTTCGATATTGTGTATGTCTTCTGAAAATGTCGTGACTGGTTTGTTGAAATTCTGTCGGTTTCTCGTTTACAGGACCAGCTGAGTTGGCTACGAATGGAAGGTCGTGAACTCCCGAATTCACAGGGAGAGATTTTGCTTTCCAGTCACGACTATCGCGATCACATTTCATTCCAGAAACAATTGAACTTGCAGAGAAGTCGTGACTCTCTCCGCTAGTTTTCACACTTAATGTCGTGTTTGCTTTCTGTGCTGGTAGCTTTACAACCTGCTGTGCATTGACTTGATCAGCTAACACTTGTACCTCTTGGTCTACCTCGCTCTTCCAAACTAGATCATTTTCTTGTTGAGTTATATCTGTAGGTGTGGAGTGCCTCCTTTCTCGGCTGTCCTGACGATCTTCTGCGCAAGACTCTCCCTTTACTGGAACATCACATCCAGTAGAAGCCTTTTTCTTTCGGCGCGAAGAAAAAAGTGCGTCTGAAGTGAATGAACGAAACAATGATGGCCGTTTAGTATGTTTTTGTTGGCTCTTTCGAAGCATGCCACCACTTGAAAGTCTTCGACGTGAAGGAATTCGCCTGGCGGCATCCGTCTCTTCCACTGACTCAGTATAAACTTCGTTCTTGTTCTTGTCTTTTTCTGAATCCGCAACTTTTTCTTTCTCCTCAGATTTCTTAGAAGAAGAAGTTGCATGGCGTCCCCACAATTTCCGTTTCGTCGAGCCTTTAACGGAGGCCATGTTGCCTTTGTACAAAAAGAACAAAATATTTGACTGTGACAACAATATATTTTCGCCACTTATCCGGCGTAGCGTGACAAGTGGCTATTATGGGATTAAGACTGGTGCAAAGTTGTATATTTTACTCCCCTCTATTGTTCTTTGTTATTCTTTTATAAAGAAAAATACTTGAAGTGCAAATTTATCTTTAGACGTTCATCAATGGAAACACGGCATTTTGACAGCCGTGAGACAGCCTAATTGAGGAGCGCAAAGGGATCTATTTTGTTTCATCACTTTAAGCCAGCCCAAATGGTATTAATGGGAAGATTTTAGACAGAGGGTTACGTATATTAACAATATTCTAGTTTTATTAACTTGCAGTTGTTTTATAGTTAGTCGATATTTTTGGTAAAAAAAACACAGTGATTTTTGGCCGTTAAGTCGTAAAAACTAAAATATTCCGTAAACTGCTAAACACTAGAATTTATTCCCGCTGCGAGGCCTAAAATACACAGGGTTACAAATCACAACTTTTTATTTTCCGCATGCATGTAATTATAGTTCAAATGACGCGTCGGAAATTTCCATATCGTAACGGGAGATTTTTCGTTTTCAAAGACATGAACAATACTTCACTTTTCCATTGCTATGTTGACAAATTGTTTTGTCTAAAATCAAACATGAGTGTAAAGTATTTTCAACCCTTTTTCCCATTACCTCGCTGTTTATGTTAAACCACAGTATAAGTTTAAAATTTGTTGCCCAAAAACGAGTGTGTTTTGACAAAACACTATTGATTTTTAACCGAAGGAAATTAAAATTTTAATTTCCAATGATTTCAAGTGTTGTATGTTCATTTTCTAATGCAATCGGCTCATCGAAGAAAAACCTTGTAAATAACATCGGAAAAGCCTTTGTGTTTGTAAGATTTAGCTTCATGCAAGAGTTGATATATATATAAGTAATAGTTCTTAGCGCCCCAAACCGACAGTTTTGAAAGAAGCGAAAGAAAGAAAGACTCTCGACTGTCAATCCAGAACGCTATTCCTAATGTAAGAGCAGCTGTGTTACAAACTTGCGAGAGAAATTATTTACAGCTATATCTAATCATTTTTAAAAGCCCTGTTACATTCACTCACCTCCTAATAATTCAGATTTCTGTCATGTAATGATAGACTCCTCGCTGTTTTACTTAGAATACGATGGCAATAAATATAGCTTTCATAAACCCCCAAGGCTTTTAAATTCACTCGACAGGTCTAAATTTATCATTTGCCTCTTACGTCTGCGCGCGCATATTTGTAAACACCGCGTGCTACTTGCGTGTCGATTATGCTTATTAAAACGAGATTTGTTTGCCTACGTACGTAATGGTTTTGTTTGTTTTAAAATACCAAAGTAAAGGATTTCTTGACTTTGTAATATGTTTGTAGAAAGAACAAGCATTGGCAATACTGTAATGATCATGTCGGTAAAGCAGACTTAACATGACATTCCCTATAATTGGATGGTAGATATGATGTCGGTTAAATTAAAGTCGGCCATCCGGTACTTTTTAGGGTTTTGGTGGAGCAAAAATGGCAATCTGAAGAAAATGCAGTATTTTTAGGGGTTCTATGAACGAAAACGGTATTCTGAAGAAAATCTGGCCAGAATTTAATTTTATTGTCAATAAATCCGGGTATTTTTCAGGATATTTTAGAACCAACAAGTATTTTCAGTGTGGGAATTTTTTTCTGTCTAGGTGTTTTTTAGGGTGGAAAAATTCGGGCTTCCCGACGGTCATCCCTACCATTTTAACCTGGAAGTACCCCCCCCCCCCTCCCCCTTCCTCCAGTGAGTCTGCATAGTTCGAGCAAATCCGTGAGGGTGTCAGACAGTTTCTGCCTGAGCCGATGTGTACGTGGCACGTTCTTAAACCCTTTTTGGTCGTTCCGCGGCCTATGAGCACCAATGTTCTCACCAAAAAATGTTAAGAAAAAAGAACTGCCATCTATAGTGAGTTCGTTGAAAAGCATGTGATTTATGACCAAATGAATGTGCCAATACCCTACTTGTGTTCATACATATATTGAATTGAACTCGGGTTTAGTTCAAAAGCTCTGGAGTACTTACTGTGCATAAAAAGCTTATGCCAAATATAAAAACTGAATAAAATAATAATATAGTTTTATATTGTATAAATATATACATTTTAAGATAGCAGCTTTGGAGTCATAACACTTTCCTCCCCACTCACATAATAAGCCACGCAAAATGCCTAATTTAACTTTATTCTAATAATAGAAAAAATATAAATGTAAAATTTATAAAAATAGAAAATAGATGAAAAGAAATAGTACTACATGCACTCTTCCTGATAATAATGATGATGATAATAATAATAACATTTATTATTATTATTATTATTATTATTATTATTATTATTATTATTATTATTATTATTATTATTATTATTATTATT
>JAOBYE010622520.1:0-12134 GCA_025403585.1 Parazoanthus swiftii
TTTATTCGTTTTATATTCTGAAATTTCTGACCGTTTTCCGGAAAACGGTGGAAACCGGTGTGGATCCGCGCCTGGTAACAGTACATTGCTTTTAATCCTGATTACCTGTCTCCATACTTGTAATGCTTTGAATAGTTTGGGAAATTGTGTACCTCATCTTGGAGAATTAAGCATCCATGATCAATAATAATTATTAATTTATTGTAAGTTATAGTTAGACAGTGGCATAGCCAGCCTCCAGCAGATATGCTGGCCTGGGAGAATTAATATTGCCTTGGCTCTCAGATATGATAATTTGTGCATTCTGGATACATTTATGGTTCTTTTAAAATAATTGATACTTATTCGTGTCTTATGATACCATCAGTGCCAACAGAATCAACAAAATAGCATCTGTCAAAGTACTTTCCTGCACACTACGACAGTGGTTACCACAGAGACTAGAAGAGATTGACCTTAGGGAGAATCGGCTGAGTACAAGTGTGACACAACTGAGTGACAGGGAGGGGAGAGAGGGGAAGACATGTGATTCAGTGCTGTCTCTACTAAAGCCACTGGTGAAGAACGTGATTGCTGACAGACCAATGACTATTTATGGATTTGATGTCCATCCTGACTTTGCAGATTATGTGGCTGAAATGTAGATCTGTGAACTCACAGTTGCAGAGCCACCAAAGAGTAGAGCTTCCTAAGGTGTAGCTAAAAGTTGAGATTATACTGTAGGATGAGCTCACAAATTATCACAGAGGGAAATGCAAGGCCACTTAATCCTACCAAAGCTATGGCTGAAAAGTTGAGATAATAAGATCAGCTCTCAATATTCATAATTGCCGCTGATTACAATGACGGCAGACTCGCTTACTCAGCATTATCCTCGACTTGGTGTTGAATATGTATAAATACCAGTGAGAATGATTGACCGCTAACAATACACAGAGTTGTAAATAGTTCGTTACTACATTGGTATTTATGAATATTTAACACCAATTTGAGGCTGAAACTGAGTAAAGGAGTCTGTAGTCATTGTATTCTGTGGCAACTAGAAATACGAAACCAGACTATTTTAAGAGCATACTTCATGTAAAATACATACTTTTTCTAACTGCAGACTGTAAAATCAGCAGGATGATAGTTCTAGTCATGGCCATCTGCAGATTGACTGAAGTTCTGACAACTACAATTTTATTTCCTTCCTGAATTTACATCTTGACGAATGTGGGCGAGTTCAGAGTTCTAAGCGGTGTGTTGCTTATGATACCAGGGTGTGAAACTAAGATTCTTTTTAACTGACCCTAAAAGTTTCATGACTAAATTTGACTGGTCTTACTGGCCCATGCCAAAAATTACCAGCTTCCCCCTGTTAAATTTGCACATTGGATGCAATCTTGTCCCAACTTCAACTTACTGCAACTCCGCTGCCACAGCTTGACTGAAGTACCAGATTTTGCTTGACAAGTGTAGATTGTCAGTGGAGTGTCTTTTTTATGATGTGTCCAGCCACATTGTTGTAAAATCAGCTGATGAAAGTGGTAACTGTCCACAGTTGACTGAGAAGTGATTAAAAGTATTATTTCCTACCAGACTTTGCTTGAGAAGTGTGGATCGTCAGTCACATATGATACAAAATTGAGTTGGTTACAATTAACGCTTCAGAGACTTACCTATATAGGCCTCACTTTTTCACATGAGTTCCAGTCCAAAGTTAGGGCGAGGTTTGTTAGCCTTATATAGTTTACCATAACTGAAAAATGGCCTCTACAGTTGGGTGCTGTTTGTGCTTAATAGATCACATCACATCAAATGCTTCAGGATTCTGGGGAAGGGGGTAACCATCTTTGATAGCAACAGAATCAAGTTTTCTCTGGTCAACACAGAAACATAATTAGGTATAGATAACAAATCAGTTCAAGCTGTAACAGTATTGTGCTGCTAACAAGAACATCACTACATCATTTTTTAGAAATTGTCAATTTTGGCTTAAAGAGCAGGGCTGGACTCATATACATGGGAGCAACGTATACACCAGTATATAAATACGGTAGATTGCTGGTACCACACATTGTATTGTTCTTTGCTTGTTTTTTTTTTTTTACTATTTGTTTGATTCGTAGTATTTACAGTAGATATGAAACAAACAAGGCCAGAATTATGCTAGAAGTTTTGTTTAGAAGCTTCCTTCCTTTGACCAGCAAACAACAAATTCAAGCAAAAACAAAAGTACCCTGTTGTATGATCATATAGGGCAACAGCCTTGCATAGCAATGGGAGTGGAGAAGCTTAAGGCATGTCTGGACAAGTTAAGTAATTAATATTCACACTTATTAACCAAGTCCTCATTCAGTGATGGCCAACCAATTTCTGGATATTGGCACTTAAATCAATATCTTTTAAACACATTCAAGTAGTTGTTATTCAAGACAACCAAGTAATTTAGTTGTTTTAGATATTTATGCACAATCTTTTTGAGATGAATACACTAACTTTGTGCTGACAGCAGTTTCCAGGGCTAAGAGAAGTATAGGTCAGAATAATATATTCTAAATAGCAGAAGCTCACAGATTGAACTTGAGTTTGGATCAGTTTTAACTGATATAACAAATATAAAATTCAAAATCACTGGCTGATTGCTCAGTTATTTTAGAATTACTTAATATTGTCAAATTTTACAACTACTAAAAAAATAAATTTCAAACTTAAAAGTATCAAGGACAAGACAAACTTTTGTGACCTGGGCAGCTCTTGAAAATGAAACTGCAGAGATGAAAGTGGAAATGCAAAGCATGAGCATTTTCAGTTTTGATTTGGTAGTTTTTTCCTTTCAGGATACAGTTTTCAGGAGTGAAACCATACATTTAGAAATAAAATACAGAGATTTTTCACATGGTGAAGTGATTATGAGTTGGTAATTCAAGATTGCAACTGGTTGTAGATATTGCATTAAATTTAGTGGGCTTTTGAAACAAAAAGTGGTAATTTGACAGTATCAAAAGCTTCAAATATATACTTAGAATCTGACACTACGATTTCTCGGAAAAAAAGCACACTTTTGGACGTGACTTCCGCTTTCAGATCAGATGAAATGAAAGGATTGGAGACTGTCAAAAAAGTTAAATGCATGTTTTCAGGTTACTGCACAGAATTTTTATATACTCCCAGACAGCTTTAGCATTATTGCTAAGAAATTGCTGATAAAAATTTTTCTGCCATCAGTACAAGTTGCTTACTCTACCGCCCACAAGCTTGCATGTTCATAATCTATTCCCATGACTTCCGGTACACTTTACGTGGGAAAAGCCCCCGTCAATTCAAACACCTTTTGGAGCACAAAATCCCCGCCTTTCCTCAGGAAATTTCGCTTTCTGTCAGTACCGTTCGAGTTTTCCAACGTAAAGAAAATATACATTAACCAACAACATATCATCACTTCAACTTTTAATATATATTATTTCGAACTTGTCTAAATATTACAACTTTGAATGTTCTAAAATTCTGTTGCAAGATTAGGAACTTCCGGAGCCTTTGCAGACGATGTATGTACAGTAACCGGGGATTTTAAACGAAAGTCAAATCTGCAATCATCAAGTCAATTATATCATTTGACGATATTTTTTAAAATTTTCATGCAGACAAACATCGTAAAAAATGGTTTAACAATTTATACTCTTGGAAATAATATCATACCAATACTCGTATCTTGGTAATACTTCTTTCAGAGCAAATCGCAAAAACATGCGTTTGTGCACGTACTTCGCCCATTCTCAATGAAATAAATAGTATTTTTTAAAAAGCAGTTTTACATGCCAGTACAATAAATATTCCTTTTTGTATAACTCGTTCGGTTGTGAACGTAAAACAGAAAACATCTCCAGATTCCACGCTAGCAAGAGTTCGTGACAAAGTTAAAACGTTCTTTTGAACTGGCTTGTGGATGATTTGTTATCAAGCCACAACCGGGATTCAAGCACTGTTCGCCTACCAAATAGAACATTTTGAAAGTTCGCCACACAAAATTTGTGCAAGTGAAACCAAACAAATGGCACAAACACCAGTTTGTGGGCACAAATTTCGATACTGTGGCCCTCGAGTCAGGTCAATATAACTCGGGTTGGTGGCGCTGTCTGTGCGATATGAGGCGATATCAGAACTGCCTCGATGTTCTCACCACACAGATGGCTAGCGAAGCCAAGAAAGCTACCTAGCTCACGTATTCACGAGTTTTCTTAACCTTGACTCTCTACGACTGGCCAGCTACCATGACTTTGCAGCCGGCCGAAACATGCCGCATCACTTGCTCTTTTAGTTGACAAACTTGTTTTCTCAGTTCCCCAGCCAGAAGCTGCAGTTTCTGATTCTTTTCCTTTTCTTCCTTAACTTTCATTTCCAACTGTGCTTCTCTCTCGAGCTTTCTCTTACGGCACTTCGAAGCAGCTTTGCGATTTCTCTGCTTTTTTCTGATGTTCTTTTTCTCCTCCTGCAAATCCAAGTCGATCGGTGGAAGGGGCGGTGTGCCTGGGACAACTTGCCCTTGTTCTTCGAATTTTGCCGTCGAAAGTTGAGCTTGGCTCGTGCTTGGCTGGCCATAAGTAAATGTTTGAAACTGAACAACGTTTGGGATTGACGTCTGGAGCTGAGCTTGGAAGTTCGGGTAAATAATTGCTTGAGGATTCCCTGCTCTCGCCGTTGCAATCACCGGAGCAGATGGACTAGCTTCCAGCGGAAGTGATTGTGTCGAGATTGTTGAAAGAGTGCTCGAAATGGCTGGGAAAGTATTCGTGCAAGTTGAGAACACGGGCTGTATAGAAGCTGTTGAGGGACTCGCTAACGTTGTACCAGTGAATATTGGGTTTGTTGAGATTGTTTCTGTCGTTGACAAACTTGCACTTTCACTCGAGGCGACGCATTGCTCTGGTTGAGCTTGTTGGTGAAGCTTCTGCAAGGCCTCTACAAAACCCCGTGCGTAAATCTCTTGCTCTTCTGTGACTGTCAAGTTACCTTTGAAGAAAGCTGTCGGCGTTGGCGTAGTTAGCAGTCCGCCAGCATTTTGCATTATCAGCTTTTCTAGTTCTGGAGAAGCAAGTTTTAACAAGTTCAAGTCTGGTGAAGTTAATATCGCATTGTTGTTCATGTTCACGTTATCGAACAAGTGTTTCGGCCGCCTTGGCGCGCTCGAGTTAAAATCCAACTGTAAAGTTGTTTTATCGTACATCTTGCTTTCAGTTGGTGAATTCACAGGCATAACTTGCTCTTCGTAGAACGAGATGTCCATGAAATAACTCGTCTTCCTGTTTGAGATCTTCGTAAATTCAACTACGTGTAAATCGTTGTCGTAACTCAAGCGACATTCGAATTCGCCGACCTTCGGCTTTCGCGTGCCTCAAATACGCTCGCCTTCGGAATCTATTTCTGATCATTATGTCACTTGATTCTGATTGGCTGACTAATGATTATTAAAATTCTGCATTGTCAAATTATGGTCTATGATTGGTGGGCGATCAAAAGCTTTTTGTTTTGGAGAGTCTCATGTGACGAGTTCTATTTTGGGGCTGACGTAAGTCTCAAAACATTTGAATCAACAAAATGCGTAGCCAAGGAACCGAGACAGCGCGAATTTTCGATAGCTTCACGATTTTATAGATTTATCTTATTATGTTGCCAAAGTGGATCTGCCCGAGAAAGATCACGAAATTTTTCATATCACGTTTTGCAGCAGCAGGTGTTTTATGAGGAATAAACTTGTGTAAATGCGAAAACATGGTTTGAACAAAGAGAAAGGAACTCGTAGGTGGGGGACTTCACCGTGTCATCGTGAGCTGTTAGCAAACAACCCGTCGGATGAATTCATAACGTATCTTTAAAGTGTTGCATTTTAGTTCTTCATTGCTCTTCGAGATTTTCGCCCTATAACGAAACTTTTAGGGCTATTGTTTTTTTTTTCTTGTAGGACTAAACTAAAGCTTAGCTCGAACCTGCGGCGAAATTTTCTTGAAGCTAATTTTTCTGTCAAAAAAAGTCGCGCCCACCACCCACAGAATTCGGTCATAACATTTTTGACTTGCGTTACCCCTGCTGGGAATGTTTTGTACCGGAAGTTATCGACGGAAGTGCTAAAGGAAGTCACGTCCATTCCGTTTTGTTGCGTTTGAAGTCCATAAGGCCAGCCATAGTGTAAAAGTATAAAGTCAAAAGTGCGGGAAAATGACTTCAATACTGTATCTATAAGGAGCTTTGAGCCATCAATATATTTTTTTTGAAAAGAACACAATTGATATTCCCAAATCATCTTCAGATCTTATCAAAAACAAAACTAAAAACGTAACTTTTTTTGCGTAAACTTTTTATGAGTTATTGTACTTGATCATGTTTTTGTTTCCCTTCATTTTGTGACTGTCTAAAGCGTCAAAGTCAAGGTGAATCTGAGGCTTCTTGCACAGATATTCCCTTATATGGGAATTTTTTCTGCCACATAGGAAAATGTAATATATTGAGAAAAGTGTAAATAAATTAATCATACAGCAATTGATTACAAATTCAAATACAGTAATATATATTCAATTATTTCGTGTTCACCCTGAACTTCACTGACGGCAATTCAGTGAATATAATCACTAGGGTCAAATCGTGATCGCAGATTTGCCATGAAAGTTTGGCCCATAGCATTGCCGTCTTCTCGTGCATGCATATCAACCCTTGGCAGGTGTCACATTAAAACTACAGACGAACGCTCGAACCTTGTCGCCAAATACTTGTCTACAGAGAACTCACTATCCCCAGCAATCGTGTATTGGCAATCATTATGAAATATTTCAGTATTTTCAAAACATTTGCACGTCTTATAAACTAGCTACCCAGCTAAGAAACAACTGATGCATGCTTTTCCGGATAGCTTTTTGTACTGTTGAATTTTTCGCTCGATTTTTCTGTTGTTTCTCGCACTGTCTTTATCAATATCATGTAAACAATGGAATAAACTTCGCAGACTTTTTTACTCGCTCCCTGTTGTGGACTTCGGGTTAAGTTCTATTTTTTTTTTGTCGGACGGTTCTTCTTCTAGCTATTAAGAAAACCAAAACTCGGATTTGTGTAATGAAATTTCGAGTTGGTACTAAAAAACAGCCAGTTGTAGAGATACTTTAAAAATAGTGTTTACATTGCGGTGGTCAAAACTCATTGAAAGTTCTGTCGCCTTGGGTCGCTATGGAAAATATATTTGGAATGAACACATATAATATTGAACTTAACGGCAAAGTCTGTAGATATTTTTTTCACTCTGGTCGGAAAACTAATATTTTAACTTCTAAGAAATTGGAAGGAACGTGACAATACGAAGAGTCCCGGGGAACCTTGTGAAGACTGGAACGAGCTGGAACTTTCAAGAAAGGCTGCGGACGGAACACAGGTTTGTTACGCCGAGCAAGACGCACGCAAAAAAGCTACGTGTCTTGTGCGATCGATATATCAGGTTGATATTATTTTAAATAACACTTCCCTTAACAAACAGTGTACATCACTACATGTGCACACGCACAAAGCTTCTCGACTTTCTTCCAGTCACGTTTCCCCCCGTATTACCGTGTATCATTGAATTACTGATAATAATGATAGTAATAATAACAATAATAATAATAATGATATTAATCATACTGATAATGATAATAGTCAATATAAATGATTTTCTAACAGTTCTCTTCGTTTGTTAATGACTAGTGCATGGTAAGCACAGACTGAGGTTGTTCTTGACAGAAAAATAAAGTTTAAAAATAATTCGTACTTCAAATTCGAGTATTTTCAACAGTGAAACTTTTCGGGAGTGGTTGACACACATCGCAAAAAACTTCTGGTTCCGATTATTTAAAAACTGAATACGATTTGCATAACATTATACACTGCAGTCAACCAGTTTGAAAAAGGAAAGTCGAGCTACAGATAGAGTAATTATGATCACTGATTTGATGCGGGTCATGTAGCATAATCATTCTTACTGCGGGTATTCTATCGTAGTTTGGTAACGTCCGTTTTTATTCATTCATAAAAAGTACTGTCTCTGTTTTTTGGGGTGTATATCAATATATATATATTTAAATTTGTGAAATATGCGCAGCTGTATCAACAAACATGGCAGTTGCAACTCCGGATCTGTTATACGACAACAAACTCGACTCTTAGTCTTATTGACAGCCGGGAACCATTAAACTATGTGCGATCACGTTTTAACTTTTTTTACCTCCACGCAGACTATTTCAGTATTCTCTTTCGCTGGGAGAGGTCTCTTTCTCCGAGAATCTCCAAATGAGAGACTTCTCGCAGCGCAGGAGAATAATAGTCAACGTGGACGTTGGTATTTTAAAAATAACTTTTTATTAGTTGGCTCATTAGTGAAAACAATTTCAGTTTCCATATGTTTGTTTCGTTTTGAAAAATCCTCGAAAGCATGCAGAACAGGGCTGGTTGTTATTGAATTATTTCCTGAAGTAAATAACGCTTTATATAAACACTGATAAAAAAAAAACATTTTTTTTCAGTCAAATAAATATGAAAGCGGAGAGGGCATCAACTAAATCGACTCATGGAATCTCAAACTTCTTTAGAGATATAGGTGTTCCCTTACAGAGATATTTAACACCGGGTATCCCAGAGTGGCTAGTCAGTTTTGCTGGCTGGATGTATGCTTGCGCTACCGAGAGTACATTAGCTGAGAAATATAGTTACATTCCACCATGCAATATACATTTTATTTTAACCGTTTAGTGATTAGACAAAAACTGAAAAAGCCAAGAATGGGCTGCTCTGCCAAGCCGGGACAGACAGAGCTTATTCCATCGTCATCATTTCATTTTCGGCTGAAACATGGTCATGCCTTGGTGTCGCCATTTACATGTTCAAGTACCATAAACAATTTGTTCCTTGGCCATCTGGTCAGTTAATGTTTGTGACTAAACCCACCTCCGCGGGCAAGCATGTGTACAGAGCTGGTACAAAGGGTGAAGGTAGTTGAAGGGGGAGCGGGAAGATTTATTTAAGCATCTGTCGTCAATTAATCATCAGTGGTTACTTCAGACCAGCAAATCTTTCACATGGAATAAAACATTCAATTTTATATCAGTTAAAATGATGAACAACATGCTTTCCAGTTCAATGTTTTTGTAAACTTGCTAGGTCACCAATTAATGCAAGACTGACCTGTTTAAGATCATTTAAAGCTTTTATGAAACATACGTAAATCAGCGCTGTGCGCTACATACACTGTAATACTGGAAATACCGAGAAAGCGAAACACTGTCACAGTATTGAAGGATGCTCAGATTCCATATCTCCCTAAATCTTAGAAAAATACGGAAGGTTTCAATAAAACATAGTAGTGCTTAGTGTTTATCTCCTGTCAGAAGATTTTACAAATCGGCTTCGCCATGAGCCGACGTCTGTCAAACTGTAGAATCTTTACTTTTTTTATAGAGTTGACAAGAGAGAGCCAGATCGAGTTTTATTCGGCCTCGAAAACATTTTGCATCATACCAGACAGTTCATAGCAAATCGCATTGGTTGCCGTGCTAACCATTAATGATGCACCAGTGCCAATCCCGTACTTGCGAAGTTTTATTTTCATGCATATAGTTTTGCTCCGTGCTAGAAGATAACATGATACATTCCGAAAAGTTTAAGCTATGATCCCTGGAAAAGGATAAGAATCAAAAAGCAGGAAGTTTACTATACAAATAATGCCAAATGAATATTGTTAACCCTTCCGGATCTGATAGAGCTTTTCGCATGGCCCAAGCTCCAGCCGGAAAAGGCGTGTGTTAGGCATGGCCAAGAACAATGTTACAACAAACAGAAAACATCTATTTATTCAATCACATGGACGGTCGAGTAGGGGTGTGACAAAGGCATAAAATTTGTCTAATTTGTGAATAAATTGTTAACATAGCTTTTATTCACCGTTCCGCTTCATCGTCGATCGCTATCATCTTGTTTTGTTTAAAAAAACGCCGACCGTCGCGCGCATACCAGCCGATGTCCTGTTCGGCACACTTGCATTCCTTTATAGTTAATTCTTTGGATTTGTTTGTTTGTTTGTTCGATCGTTTTTATTAGCTTAACCTGGCCGATAAATTACAGATAATATGAACACAAACGAGTGGCTCGGGTAAAGAAAGGAAGAAAACTTGGGATCGACTCTCTTTCTAAAATTGTTTTCTGTTTTTATACCACGATGTATTAAGCTGATACCTACACGGATTAAAACTTACAGTGCACAAAGTATTTTGCTTCTTCCAATTTAACCGCAGATTAAGTACTGATGATAATGTTCTGTCGCCGCTGTACATTCACTGATACATGATGGACAACGTTGGGCGTCGATGCATTTTGATAGCGATTTGAAGTTTGTCAATACATAATTTGATACAAATTAATTAAAGGAAACAAATTATTTTCTTTATGAACAAGCCACGGTAAGTTTCTACTATATAAACAGTTACAGCACTCGCTTGTTTTCTATGAACAACTAACACTTACTCGTGTTCCAATCGTTATTTGAAAAATATTTTGTTGTACCATTACGACAAAATTTCACTGCCAGCCCACTTATAGTTATTTTAAAATGCCCGTGGGCCCAAAAACAAATATAAAACAAGTTGTTGAAGTGCTAGTGTCAGAAAGGTATGCGTGATAATTACTTAGTCAATTCACATGCAACGGTCGGTTAATCTGGAACGCTTTTGATCACCGTTAAAACATTTCAAATGTAGCAAACGTCGAGAAAACTGTTAACAGGATATTGTGGCTAGTCAATGGTTCTGTTAGATGTTTTACCCCGGGTACCAGCATAGTTAATAGAGCATAGTTCTATGAACTAGGTACCAGCTAGAAGATCTCGCTCATAATTCCTGGTGGTAATGATAGCGTTTCAAAATGAAAGCGACCGTAAGACCAAAGAGCGATATCATTAACCATTTTCGATAATTCAAAAATCTTCCAGTGCTTTTGATCGGAGGCAAAAGTGTTGGGTTAGGTGAAAGTGAAGCTTCTAAAGTAAAGGAATATTAAAGTAAAATAAAATCAGTTATTTACTACTTATTCAATCCCTCAATCTCAGTGTGATTTCTTTTGTTTTTAAATTCCCTTTGAACTTTTTAGGTTTATTTAGCCTCCTCTGCAGGTAACTCTGAAGTGAAATATGAAGCAGATAGGATGAAGGATGGTTATGTAAGCTGATGTATGGTCAACGAGGGTGAATGATTTAGCCTACAATAGCCATCATTCATCCTTTCTGCTTCATATCTCACTTTAGAGTTGCTTGCGGAGGAGGCTAATGTTTATTGTTGTTTACGAAAACTTCACTAATTGAAAACAAGCAAACGAGAAAAAGGTGAAAGTGATGTCACTCGTCTTGAGTAACTACTGCATGGCCCACCCACGTATCAGCTGTAGACATACCTTGAGTGCAGTGACGTACGTGAGCTCCCAAATTTATGTGTAAAAACACTCTTCATCACCTTAGCCATAATCATTGCATCACACAGATCGCATCAAAGGTTTAAGTATGATGAAACTTTTCGAAGCGGTCTCCTGAACGAGTGCGTACAATTAGTTGTTTTAAAATAAGTTGTGGACATGGAATGTACGCCTGTTTGCATATTTCGTGATGGATGTGTCATTAAAGGCGATTACCTACTTGAAATGAAAAACTATGCAAACGTTTCTTATCCGAAACGTGTAACAGATGCGAACGATTAAATTTAGATTGATCAAAGATGCAACAAACAGGATATTGTGGCTAATTGGAGGTTTTGTTACCAACCAAAGCTGGAAAGCCCCAACTGAACACCTAGGCGAGTTTCACGTTTTCCTAAATGACGTGGACAAATATTCATGACTAAGGGCTCCGTGCTTGGGCCTGCCGTGCAAACAAAACTCCCACATGTCCAGGACATTTGTCAATCCCAGGCCATGTAAACAGAGGCCTGACACAAGACAGGCCCCACCAGACGGTACGATACATTGTATACATGTATTGGCCTTCGTGAGTCAGCGTTTTGATTGGTCTCCTCTCTTTCTCTTTCTCTCTCTCTCTCTCTTTCTCTCTCTCTCTCTCTCTCTCTCTCTCTCTCTCTCTCTCTCTCTCTCTCTCTCTCTCT
>JAOBYE010622631.1:0-12134 GCA_025403585.1 Parazoanthus swiftii
GCCACCCTAGGACACATGCTGGCGACATTTCGGCTACAATGTAGCGCGCTACATGTATCCTAGTTTAGCCAGGCCTTCAGATAAACCCCCGGGGGAGGGATATTTCCATTATACAATTTTACGGGTATGTATATATCACCCTTTATGGTACGGCTTTCGGACGATTTGGTCTGGAAAAGAGTAGATATTTTACCTGAGTAGTCTGGAAAGGATGTGGTTTTCGACTGTTTTGACAAAGCCTGAACTGTGGACAATAATTGTTCAGTCTTAAGAGATTTCTGCCGTGGGTCGTCACTTCGTAGGTTTCAAGATACGAGATAAGCGAAGCACTGGCTCGGCTGCCATCATGGTGTTCAGTCACTAGTTTGTTTTAAAATAGTTGTGCGTGTCTTGTCCGATCTGAAATACACGCTATTTTTAAATAAGAACCAGTAAAACTGGCCGAGGCTCATTGTTCTTAATTTTTGGCGATTTGATCTTCGGATTGTCATAAATTGTTCTTGTTACTATGTGTGGTTTAAATCCAATAAAACCAAGCTTAAGGTATTGCAACTAATTGGAAAACGAATTGCTTGGCGGGTGTATTTCTAATCAATTCATCCCCGCGGATTCTTCATGGATTCGCTGAGTTTTATTCCTAAGACAACTTCCAGTGATTATCCCAGGAAGAAATTTAGCTCTCGAGCCCGAGCCTCAGCTTGTTCTTAAATTGTTCTTAAATTTGGCCAATCTGAGCCTCGTTGTTCTTATAAAGTTGTTTTTACAAAAAAAGGCGTGTAGGGCATCGAGTTCTGCAGTTTGGTCTGAAAAAGGGGCTTTTCTGGTCTGCATGAAATGTGGTCGCCTTGGGCAGCATATCCCCGACCAAAATATAGATGAGTACCCCCGCAATATAATATTTAATTAACATAAGTGGCTGAACAACAACAAAATAAAATTATGGACAGTCCAGTCTTTTGTTCTAAACTCGAGAGTTCGTTTATCCAAACCACCAATGCCGGGTCGAGGGCCAATGCGGAAAATGCAGGTAGATCGCGTCTGGGCGAAATTCTGACGCTGTTTAATTAAAGTGAGGGCTAAGCAAGAAAGAAACGGAAAATCTTTCTTTTCTCAGCCCTCGAGCTTTCTTGAACATGTTCCTCTTGTCCGGATCTTTTCGATTCTGGGACCGGAGTCCACTTTTTTTCATACCAGCTGACAAAATGTCAACAAAATCCTTCAACTAAAAAAAACAGAAAAAAAACAGGGCAACTTCCTTTAGTACTCTGTTTTCCCTCTTGGAGGACATTAATTTTCGAAATATTAAAGTACGTGAAACAATTTGTTGATTTATTAAAATGCAATTTGTTGACTCTTCAGAATCGAAATTGCCGTTTCATAAAAAATCGAATAATGTACGGAAACAACGTGCGTGTTTTTTGCGTGGTGTTACAGGAGAAACTGAGAAATGTCGCAGACCCGATCTTTAGAAAGTAAATAAGTTCAATGAGGACGCTTGTATGTCTCTTTCTTTCAAGGTTATCAGCGAAAACTCACAATCGAAGCAGATTTAAAGATTCCCAGTTTTCAAGACACTAGTAAACCTCGCAAAATCGGATGAAAAACATTTTGGTTGAAAATATTTCAGTTGCGCGGCATAGAGGGCATGGTGCAGATTTAATAACCTTTTGATTAAATGCTGTACACTGAGACGGGATAAAGTTACCTCCGGCCACTCCAAATGTCGACTTCAGTAAAACAACTTCAGGTCCTTCAAACATGCCACACGTCAAACACTAAATTAATCTCTCGATATCTCAAAATACAATTTCTGTTTAAAACCTTTCAAAAAGTCTATTTCTTTCAGCATGGGGAGAAGTACAGATTAATAAAGACAGCTCAGCTACTTAGTTCAATTGCTTGTAGATGCTTCGATCCTTTAAAAAACGTGGTCTTACTATCAATAGCAAAGACTGACAACTTTATTTCCCTTTAAAATTCTTAAAATTTGTCCTCCGTAGAAATTATCTGTAAGCCTGATAGATATTTCATTTTTCGAATTCTGAAAGTTTTTTTTCTCCAAATGATGCCCTCCATTTCTCTAGTAGCCAAATACCATTGACTGAAACAAGTGTTTGTTAAACTGTTTCAGTCAAGTGCATTAATCTATTATAAATAGGCCAACTTCTTTCATTGAATACTTCAAGATAAAGTACCGGTTTTTTGTTCTTTCTTACTCAGAGCATACTGGTTAGTCGGTCTGAAGCAACGCATGCGCATATCCGGAGACAGGCTATTGCCGCCGAGGAAGGAGGGGGGAGGGGGGGGGGTGAGAAGGAATGGACGGGGTGGCAGAACGACATCTCTGTAGACTTACTTTGTCGGTTAACCTTATGGTGTAAACTTCTCTTATAACGATTTTCCATATTCTGCACATTTTCTTTTAAGATTTCGAGACGTGCAAACATTTTTTTCCGCCCGGTTCGACAAACTCATCCATTGCTCCCTTCCCAACTCTAACCCCGCTGGTCCGTCTCAAAAAGCAGCCCATGTCAGCAGGTTCTTGGAACGCAAACCTTGATGTAGGAGAAAAGTATCACTGTTGAAAACATTCAATCTCACATTTTTTCTTTTGTATAAAAAGGTGTGTTAAGCAGTTCTTCAATAACTATTTTAAGATTTGTTGGCCCGTGGCCTTCTTTTATCGCTGCTACTATAACCACAACAGTTAGTTTTTCAATATGAAGGCAAGTTATGTCAAGCCGGAATAATATCGCTCAGTGACACAAGAATTCCTGAACGTACGCATACTTTGGTCGGTTGTGACAGTGACAGAAGACAAATTTAGAATAAAGCTTTTTAAGACATTTGATATATCACTTGGGACTTGATAAGAGTCTTAGCAAGGTTGAGTGCTTGAGTAGTTTGTTGGCGCGCCTTTTCTCAAATCCATTTTTGTGGAGGTTGTTTAAAAATAAAACTTTATATAACTTTTTGGGGGTTTTAAATGGTCATTCAAACGCTCCACATTTTGAATTAAGTGACCTAAGCTCACTGCTGAGCAAAAGGTCTTTTAAGAGAAGTCAAAGTTAACAGGTACGATTTTCAGTTGATTGAATTCAATTGATTGCTAATTTTTACTTGGTTAGCTACGTAAGGTATGTGTTCACAGAAACATTTGGCATCTCATTATATTTGTATAGAAGCCCCCCCCCTTTAAGTGCTCATTAATGAGTGCTCATCGAGAGCTCAGTTTGTTCAATTTGACTGAAACACGTTTTAAAGTTGTATTCTTAACCGTGTGTCGAGTAGATATCGTCTCACTCAGAATAGAAAACTACTTTCCAATTCCAGTACTGCTTCAAAAGGTTATCTTTTTAAAAGCTTCTATATCTTGTTAACCGGCAATTAGCGAACACTTTGAAAAGCTGTTTAAACATGTCTTATCTGATTTCTCGCCTTTGCGCTGCAAGTATTAGTTATTACCGACTTTGAAGATAGGGAACTGGAATTCAAACACATTGTAATTCAAATTGCTGGCACATTGATAATCACGGAAAGAAAAAAGACAAACGAAAGTGAAGACACAACAATTTGGCATGTTTGGAAACTGGCAATTTTTTCCCTGAGTAAGCTTCCCTGGACAACACTCCTTTTTCAAGATCTTTCGCTGTAGAATAATCGTGACAGATAACTGACAGTCCGTGCATGCCAGAAACGTAAGGTATTTCAAGTGCCGCAAGGTCTGAGGTGTGCTTCGACCTTCTATTCGTTCACAACTCCTAGCCAGTAACAAGGAATCCAATTTACTATATTTATTTTGTTTCAATAAAGAGTTCGATTTCTAACTTAAAGAAACGTACTCTTCTAAACTGCCGTAAACGTATGTAGTGGTCCGATGTGGTGCACCTTTTAAAATACCTCGAAATGCGTGCCTTCCTTTACCCTGAGGCTGAGAGAAGCTGTCAACGATTGCCTCTGAGGTGGTCTTCTACTCAAACTGCACTGAAGACTTGTGAAAAAGGGTCAATAAATCAAAAACAACCTTAATCAGCCAATGTAATATATTCTGTTAGCTGTATAATCAGGAGAATCCATTCCGGTCAGTAATTTTTTCAATTCTTTTCAAACTAATCTAAGGAAATATTTAATGAACCATTCAAAACGTCTCTGCTCCTTAGTGCTAAAGATACTCTCTATTCTAAATTTCACCCTCCTGGCAATTTTATAATTTATAAACACATACAATATCGACTCATATTCTTGTAATATAATGAATACGTTTAAGGCAGTTCGAAAGTTAGAAGCCTTGCGGAACGTTTCGGACTGCCTTACGATCAGAAGCTGCAGTTATAAGATTTAATTTCTCATGTACATTTCAAACGTGAATATAAAGTAATATGAGTAGTACCTTGGATACTAAGTTGGACTGGTGAGTACCAACGCGGTTCTTGAACATGAAATTGGACTGTGAGTACCACGGTGGTACCTTGGAAACTAAGTTGCACTGATCTGTACCACCGCGGTACAGTGGATACCAGTAAATTGGACTGGTGATGACCACGGTGGCACCTTGGATATTGAGAAGGACTGGTGAGTACCACGGTAGTACCTTTGATATTGAGTTGGACTGGTGAGTTCCACGGTGGTGCCTTTGATATTGGGTTAGACTGGTGAGTACCACGATGGTACCTTTGATCATGAGTTGGACTGGAGAGTAAAACGACGGCACCTTGGATATTAAGATGGACTGGTGAGTACCACGGTGGTACCTTGGATATTGAGTTGGACTGGTGCGTACCACGGTGGTATCTTTGATATTGAGTTGGACTGGTGAGTACCACGGTGCTACCTCGGATATTAAGTTAGACTGGTAAGTGCCACGGTGGTACCTCGGATATTAAGTTGGACTGGTGCGTACCACGGTGGTACCTTGGATATTAAGTTGGACTAGTGAATACCCCGGTGGTACCTCGGATATTAAGTTAGACTGATGAGTACCACGGTGGTACCTTGGATATTAAGTTGGACTGGTGAGTACCACGGTGGTATCTCGGATATTGAGTTGGACTGGTGCGTACCACGGTGGTACCTCGGATATTAAGTTGGACTGGTGCGTACCACGGTGGTACCTCGGTTATTAAGTTGGACTGGTGCGTACCACGGTGGTACCTCGGATATTAAGTTGGACTGGTGCGTACCACGGTGGTACCTCGGATATTAAGTTGGACTGGTGCGTACCACGGTGCTACCTTGGATATTACTGAGTTTGACTGGTGGGTACCACGGTGGCACCTTGGATATTGAGTTGGACTGGTGCGTACCACGGTGGTACCTTGGATATTACTGAGTTTGACTGGTGAGTACCACGGTGGCACCTTGGATATTAAGTTGGACTGGTGCGTACCACGGTGGCACCTTGGATATTGAGAAGGACTGGTAAGTACCACGGTAGTACCTTTGATATTGAGTTGAACTGGTGAGTTCCACGGTGGTGCCTTGGATATTGAGTTAGACTGGTGAGTACCACGATGGTACCTTTGATCATGAGTTGGACTGGAGAGTAAAACGACGGCACCTTTGATATTGAGTTGCAGTGCGAGTACCACGGTGGTACCTTGGATATTAAGTTGGACTGGTGAGTACCACGGTTGTACCTTGGTTATTGAGTTGGACTGGTGAGTACAACGGTGGTACCTTTAATATTAAGTTGGTACCTTGAATACTTAGTCTGACTGGTGTAAACCGCAGTAGTTCCTTCGATGTTTAGTTTATTAGTCAAGGTTGGTTCTACTTCGCAGAAAAGGGATGGAGATAGAGCAATAAAATTGAAGTTGTTGGTAGCGAATTTGAGTGTTTTGTACAGTGGCAGTGTTTAAGTTTTCTCGAATTTTTTTTTACATATGAGTTTCGGCTTTTAGCTGTCCGTCACCTTGTGTTCCACGTCGTGTGAAACCTCCGCTTAGTAACGTCGTTGTGCCATAGGAGATGAATTGTAGGAGATAAGAGGGTGTGCGTAAAAGTTTTTGATATTGAAGGAACTTTTGGGTCTTTTGGATTTTAATATTTAATTTTTAGATTAGTTTTCGGAGTTAAATGTTAAGGGACGAATACCAGCTCGTATGCTAAACAAAGAGTGGCACTCGCTCGCTTAGGAACAGTGTTTGTTTCGTTCTAAATTTTTTCCGTTCTCGCTTCTCCCTCTAATCCTCCAAATGATCAACACATTTTGAGATGAAAAGTACGCTTAATGGTGCAAGATCCAATCTAACCCGTCAGCGAGCAAGTTTTCCTGAATTGTTTTACTTAAGTCTGTCATTCCAGGAGCTCCATTCATTTATTCCAATACCAAAGTGACGGGAAAATGAGAACGAAGCAGTAATTCGAAGTTTCTATGCGTCAAAATTATACCTCAAATATTAGACCCTTGGTCAAAATTGAAGCAATATATTTTCAGTTTTAGAAAAGAACCAAATGAATACAAGCCGCCTTATTGCAACTCAAAAATTACCAAGCAAGTTTGAAGCATCAGCCCAGATCTCGTTTTGGCGGTTCAACGACAAAAATATGGGGGGGTGTAAGAAAAGAGGCTACTATCCCCACTCAATCCCAATCCTTCTTTGTTTTGTCTTCGAACACTCAAAACAAGGCTTTGAGACGAGATCACATCAACCCAACTAAACACCAAAGTTGTGATTTTCCAACCCCAAAAATCTTTTGTCAGTACCCTTAACTTTTGTATGGAAGCCGGGGGGGTCGTAAGCCTTGCTTGCACTCTATTTTTTGGCATTTACGGGTGCCTGAGCTCATCACAAAGGGCTGAGAAGGCTTAAACCTTGCTGATTTCGATGACTGTTTGTTGGCGCTGTGAAAATGACAGAAAATGTTGGAATTGTCTATCAGGCTTTCAACAGTTCTGTCTTTCATGGACAGTGGTCCAGAGAGCAAGTATATAAGGTCTCAGTGGGCTGCTTTCTTCACGTTTGAGAATTTGATTGAATGTCAGAAGCATCCGACTCCGTATTTCTGGAGAATGCAGACCTGACTGGAGACTTAAATATAAAATAGGAAATTTTGGGGTTAGGCTTTCCCACTCAAATACTTTCGGTTTTCCTATCGTGCGATGGGGTTAGGTTGAAACAGGATCGCCTTCTTGTTCATTTTGACTCACAAAAAGTGCTCAATCAAACCTGTCTTTGTGCAGTTCTTCAAACTAAGTTGATGTTTCCAAAGGAGAAGAGTTGCTTTCAAATTTTGATGCTCTAACTTGAGCAAGAAGTATGAAGTGGGAGAATTAAAAGGGGCGATTTTCAAGGTAAATTTTGTCTTGCTTTCTTGTGCATTCTTGAAACGAACTAGTATTGGGTGAAGTTTTCGCCCTCTTAGCTTTATGTAAAGCAGCACTTTGGCATATTTTATTGTATTACTGTAGAGTTTCTTGTGTGAGCTTTATGATTGCACCAATATTTATTGATGGACTGCCAAAACTGGCAAGTTTTCATTTTTTCAATGACCCCATGTGATCTTGAATAAATTATTTCACTATTTTTATAAAATGATTCCTGGCTCGAGATTGAAAAGCATACTTAACGTATGTGGCAAATCCAAGTTGAGGGCAGTGGTAGAACGGTTTCCTTTGCCAAACAGAATAAGTGGTCAAATAAGCCAAATTATTAGAGTGTTGATGTTCAAGAATTATTTTCTCTTCAAAGAAAAAAGCCAATGAAGAATCCATCGCTCATTACACAAACGAACATTAGGACATCCTCCACAGATTGTTTCACCATCTTTTCTCTGCAATTTGTTTGACTTTTTACCTTTTAAAAGAGACCACAAAAAAACCCTTTTGGTTGCCAAGGTAACAACAAGACCAATTAGTGTCTTTTTGACCTTCTTGGTGGATAACCTAACTTAAGATATCATTATTTTTTAAAACAAATGAACTCTCTGGAAGAAAAACTTTGGTTGTACCCTGGCCTTAAGCTTTCTTTCTTAACTGCTCCTTCTGACGTGTTTTTTCAAGGCCAATTGTAAGTCTCTCCCCAGTATACGTATGAGCTCCCCCGGTTTTAGTCCCACCGGAACCCCTTATGATTTTGAAAAAGCAACATTTTACAATATTTCTCAAAATTCAAAAGTTTTTAATTTTCATAAGTTTGAAAAACTTTGAATTCAGTCTACAGGACAAGAGATAAAGTAACATCCGACACTTCTATTACAAATTAAGATTTTCTTACAAGTAGCGCGAAGGATATCATTACACCATTGACTAATTCACTCAAAAACCCTTATAATCATTTCCTTCCACCTCGTTTCCGTTTGGTAACTACAATAACAATGTAACACGTTTCCTGTTTGCTTGACATTGCCTTGAAGAGGTTTGACCAACCAAACCTCGCAAAGCTCCGAAACTGGTTGTTCCGAAATTCAACACGGAGGAAAAATTGTACTCAACGAACCCTTATAGTCTGCACGGCCCTCAGATTTACATTCACTTTTAAGCATAAACAAAATTTAAGAGCGAATCCTTGTCAATGTAACTGACACTCGGTCTGTGTGTGAGCGAGGAAGCTCTTAAATACAGGAAAATAAAAATAATAGACAAGGTGTCGGCTTCAGATATCAACCAATCAAAACCAAGTTTTAAGGAGAGCGACGCTCATAAATCTAAAACAAAACTTAATGACGAAGAAGGGATGACACAACTTGTCAAGCACATGGTCACAACAGTGAAAACGTATGACTCAAGTTTGGTTTTGATATTAAAAATTCATCCAAAAGCTAGCATATGTCAAATGAATCTGTCTAATTAAAAATCTAATTTCTACCAACATCCTCTCCAGTTGTCACCTTAACAATCATATTGCTAAAGTATTGTGTCAGGAAATTGAAAAGTGTACTGTATATTTGTGTTCTGAGAATTGTATCTATTAGTAGCAGCTTTTGGAGTTCTGATCGGCCGTAGTTCACGAGTAACAAATAAGCAATCGATCGATATATGACCCGGAAGAATTGAAATTTTCTTGTTGTCAATTCATAATTTTTGTGCCCGCTTGAGAGAGAAGTTGCACTTGAGAAATTAAAGTATTTAATTAACAGAAATGAAATGAAAAGAAAGAAAGATATGTATCTTATTCCACAAAGGGCGATATCAACAGATAATTAGTCATTATTTTCATATTTACCTGCAGCAAATTTGAATACTATAGTATAGGTCCACTTTTCATACATGTCGCTTTGCAGAACGAGAGGAAGTTTAAATGGTTACATTGCACCTACAAAACACTTGAGACTTCCTTAGCTTGTATCTAGAACTTTTGCTTGTCTTTTTAGGATATAATCTCGCAGTAGAAAAAAACGACTGAAAACATAGTACATGGGAACATGCATGCTGAAACTTTATACACATGTTAATCTATTCTCATATATTTCTCATTTACACTTTATAGATCTTATTAGTTATTTATAGAAAAAGCGAGCTTGGATTTGCCAGCCTCGGTCCCATGACTTTCTTTTACTTGAGTAATACTTTTTTATCCTGTAAGGAAATGTTCCGTTATATATGTTCACGAAAAACGGAATTTTTCTCGGTTGAAAAGTTTTCATTAGTAGATCAGTTTGTACAGAGATAGCGGCACAGAGATAGCGGCGTACATAAAGCAAATAAAATTAACACCTGCCTCGTTGATATTTTAGACACCAACTTTAAAAGAATCAAATGTCTCCATTATATTGGTAAAGCTCTTTTGCTTTCCAAAGTGGAGGTCTTACGCAGTTAAGCTAAATGATTAAAAAACTTGAACTGTTACATTAAAAAACTAAAGCTGTTTGGCAGTAGTGAAAGTCGTGTGTTTTCTTAGTAATTTTGTATTCTCTTCCGCTTGTAGATTTTAAGGTTGAAGATTTTTTTCTTGTCATTGACCAGTGAAGAATCTTTACTTTAGAGACCAAATGTTTCTGTTTCGGTGATACATTCCCGTTCAGTGACATAAGAAGGTAACGTGGTTTCTTTTCGGTTTCTTGCCATGGCAAACATTCGGCGGAACGCCGCGCGGAATTCCCGATTGAAAACTGTATAAATCACGGGGTTGACACAACTATTGAGCGGGGGTAAAACATACACAAAGATTATCTTTATGGCTGTCGCAAGTGTTGGATTTTCTACCAGGGGGTAAAGACAAGACTGGCACCACAACGCTATCATGACAATGATGAAAAACGGAAGCCAAGAGACGACAAATGTACCCACAACAATAGCAAGAGTTTTAGTAGCTTTGAACTCACGGGCAATCGATTTGTGGCGCTTTTTGTCTATTGTTGTACTGTGAGCGGCAATCGCCTTGGCATGAAGTAGCGCCACTTTGAAAACACTCGAGTACGCAGCAAGAACAATCACCAGTGGTAAGAAGAACGAAAGAGCCGCAGCGGCGGTGTGGTAGATGCGGTCCGAATTAGCGCACTCCTGCACGACTTTAATATGCTGTACTCCCGGGTCCTTCCAATTGAACAAACTCAGCAGTCCCCACAGACAGGCGTAAAACCACACAAACCCGATCAACAACTGAACCGCTCTCCTGGTCATAATCCTGGGGTAGTCAAACGGCTTGGTAATGGCTAGGAAGCGGTCGATAGAAATCGCAGCCAAGTTGCATATGCTTGCTGAGCTAAATACAGCGTCAATAGCGGCCCAGTACATGCAGGCGGGAACACCGAAGCACCAGTTGAAATTGTGCACTGTTTGATCGATTCGTAGTGGGAGCGACATCAGGGCAAATAAGAGGTCGCTGAAAGCTAGAGACACTATTAAATAGTTGGTCGTGTGTCTAAGGCGATGGAACATGCACACTGCTACAATGACCAGCAGGTTTCCACAGACGGTGGCTGCCAACACTAGTGTCAAGAAAACTGTGTACAGAATATGCAGGGTGGATGTTGGCGACTCGCAGTCAGGCCCTGTGCGGTTCATCTTAAAGATTTTTATGTATGGTTATTAACCTTGGCAAGTCTTATCAGTGAAAAGACTCGTTCAGCAATCGGCTCCTCAGCAGACTCCGCGGGGCGCAGCCAAGCACTTCTGCCAGCAGTTTCTAGCTTGTGACACTGACAAAGAAACTGAAGGATATGCGCGATTCAGTCAACACAATCAGACTAGAATCACTTCAAGATTACTTGCAAATTATCACCGACAGAGATGAGCATGGATTAGCGTTCGTGAGGTTTAGCCGCATCTGTCAAACAAGTTAAAATGAAATGCATCACAAAGCAAACATTGAGCCACAAATAAAGCATGCCGGCGGAGTTCTGTTTACTTTATTAAAATTAATAGTTTACATTGTATGTACGAAATTCGACCTCCAATTAAGCCCTCCTGTCCACATGCTGAAAGCACATTGTTTTCTTCCCAAGCTGAGCGACAAAATTGATTTTTATCGATCATGGTTTAGCGGCAAAGAAACTCTGAGGCCGATGATTCTGGATTGGCTGATCTATATCTGGAACCTCAAATACCACGCGAGAAAAAAAAATAGCCATATTGCAGATGTTTTAAAAGCATCGCAACACCCCTCTGTCGCTCACGCCAATCTATTAGCTTCTATTAGAGCCATTAGAAGTGTATAATCCATCAAGCTAGACAGCTAAGCTTCTATAAGAAATCCTTTTTTAACTGATCCTTACCCTTTTGTCAAAACTGTAACTTGTATACTTAGGGCAAGAAAGCGATTTCCATTTGCTGTGCCTCTTGTATGAAACAGCCAGCTTGAGTTTCTGGCTTATCAAACAACAAAGGCTCAATTAAATGCTATCACATCTTTTATAAAATAAAGCTCTTTACTTTATTTTCTTAAAAATATATTTCTTTATTAGACTCATTGAGACTTTCTCGTAAGGGTTTACATAGAAATACTTATAATAATATTAAAGATACTGTGGCTGTTGTTGTTGTTGTTGTTGTTATTAATGTTATTATTATTATTTGCTGCCAAGCGAAGTGAGGTAGGATCATATTTGCGACTTCAGCTCCGCAATTAAAGATACTGTGGTTATCATTATCATTATCATTATCATTATCATTATCAATACCATTACCATTACCATTACCATTACCATTACCATTACCATTACCATTACCATTACCATTACCATTACCATTACCA
>JAOBYE010622742.1:0-12134 GCA_025403585.1 Parazoanthus swiftii
AGTCCCCCGGAGCACAGCGAAGAGTGAAGAAAAAACGGGGCCAGAACTAAACTATGGAAAACCTAAATAAAAAGTCCGGGGGACTAGGCCAGTCCCCCGGAGTGCAGCGAAGAGCGAAGAAAAAACGGGGCCAAAACTGGACAAGGTCCTCTGACATCTTACAAAGGGAGTACCCCCCCCCCTCCCCTCATCCCGGGGTGGGATGAATTGATCGATCGGTCCGGTGATCGATACACAACACCCCATGCTAACCATCCTTTTTCCACCCACGGAAGGCCTACTTATAATAGTAAATAATATATAAGCTAAACTACATGAAGATTAAAACATAAAGGTTCATACAAAGCATTTACGATTGCCTCGCATCAAGTTGCATGCCCTCACTCGGTACGAGCGATCTGGAACCACACTGAGAATTTCAAACAATTTGTCAAAATAATTCGTAAAATAATCTCCCTTATCTTAACTGCTTTCATCACCTTTCTCCCATTTACGAAGAAAACAATCTTGCTGCTCGTTTCTTTGATAGTATCCATCAATTTGTTGTGCTACAATCTTCCAGCGTCAAAACGATGCTCAGAATCTTATCGAGCACAGGGATTCCCGGTCTGCGAATCCCTACGGGGACCTGGGCTTGACACCTTGCACGTGGCTGCACAAGAAGCAAGATGGCGGCAAGTTGCAAATCAGATCCTATCGAGTCGCTTATTCTCAAACTATTCGACATTCAAGCTGTAAAGTTTGGCAAATTCACACTGAAGAGTGGAATAGAGTCGCCAGTTTATGTTGACTTACGCGTCATAGTTTCACATCCGGATCTTCTCCGGGAGGTGTGCGAAATCCTGTGGCAAGTGGCTGTTAATTCGAAGGCCGACTTCTCCAACATGTGTGGTGTTCCGTATACAGCTCTGCCCATTGCTTCGTGTATCTCTGTGAAAGAAAATGTGCCGATGGTGATGAGACGGAAGGAGGCGAAAGCTTACGGGACGAAGAAGCTGATTGAGGGGGAATTCGAGGCAGGAGCAAAATGTTTGGTAATTGAAGATGTGGTGACAAGCGGGTCGAGCGTAATGGAAACTGTCGAGGCTTTGGCCGGTGTAGGTCTCAAGGTACGAATGACAATACACCAATCAATGTTAAGCCCCAGGAATGGCGTCGGGCAAGGGGTCGGAATTTGATATTTTGTTGAAAATAATTGTCAACAATTTACGCCTATTTCTTGGGAATGAATGGCCCCCAGCGGCCCCCTCGGAAATCGGACGTCTGCAGGCTTTTACTTTAGTAAGGCAATCATGTTGTCACACCTCCTCAATCTGGGCCAATCAGATGCGCGATAGTATTTCTCTGTCGCAATACTTCAGAAGTGTCTAGTGGTTGTTATCTGTTTTCACCACCAGGGCTGACGGAACACTTTTGCAAGTGGGGTGGCTGTAGAGAAACAAGTCGATTAGCATAGCATTTTGTTTTAAAAGGCCGAAGAAATGGAGCAGCCCCAGCCGCTCCTGTTCCGCCAGCCCTGACCACAGAATCAATGTACTTTTAAAGTCAAATAAATTCTCCATATGTCTTTCATGGCTGGCACAAAGCAATTTTGGTGGGGGAAAGTTTGAATTTTCAACAGGCATTTATGATTCTGCAACAAATCGGCACAATTTTGGTAAAGTCTTGGTACAGTGTCTCTCTCATATTGGTTTAAAAGGGTTAATGACAGACTCAGTAGGGTTTGGTACACCATCTTGGCAGCCAAAGTTACAGATTGTTTCCAAAGCCAATTCATCAGTTAAATTATCTGTTTTTACTTTCATCATCAGGTCAGTGATGCAATAGTACTCTTGGATAGGGATCAGGGGGGAAGTGAACGACTCAAATCCCAAGGCATTAACTTGCACAGTGCCCTGACACTGTTGAAGGTGATTGAAGTCTTACGAGCAGCTAATAAAATTACTCAAGAGATGGCAGAAAAAGTGAAACTGTTTCTTGAAGAGAATCGTTTCCAACCAGTGCCGAGTTTGGTGCAGAGTTCTGCAAAACCAGTTGCCAAGAACTTAACATATGAAGATAGAGAGGAACAGGCCATTCATCCAATCACTAAGAGACTTTTCAATATCATGCATACAAAGAAATCGAACCTTGCTGTTTCTGCTGATCTGACAACAGCTAGAGAAGTTCTAAAGCTTGTTGAAGAAGTTGGCCCCCATGTCTGCATAGTGAAAACTCATGTTGACATACTAGAAGATTTCAGTTTAGAGTTTGTCAAGTCCCTTCAGGAGTTAGCAGTCAAGCATAATTTTCTCATATTTGAAGATCGAAAATTTGCTGATATCGGAAACACAGTGAAACTTCAATACAGCAAAGGTATGTACAGCATTGTCAACTGGGCTCACATCATCAATGCTCATGCATTGCCTGGCGAAGGAGTTATTAGCGGCCTTAAAGAGATCGGCTTTGCACAGCAACGGGGGTGCCTTCTTATTGGTCAAATGAGTGCCAAAGGGAATCTTGCATCACCAGAATACTCGAAACTGACAGTTGAGATGGCCAAGCGCCACAAGGACTTTGTGGTTGGTTTCATCTGCACTTCAAACCTTGCAGACAATCCTCAGTTTGTGCACATGACCCCGGGTGTAAAGATCGGAGAAGGGAGTGACAACTTGGGGCAGCAGTACCTGACTCCAGAGGAAGTGATTGTTAATCACCACACTGATGTAATTATAGTTGGGAGGGGGATTTACCAAGCAGCTGATGCAGCACAGGCAGCCAAGGTTTACCAGAAGGCAGGATATGATGCCTACCTGAAGAGGCTTGGCAGCTAAACCCAAACCACAGTGAGCCCACCTGTTATTTTCAGTGTTGATAAATACAAATAGTCCAGTTTTATATTCATAATTGCCGCTGAGTACAAAGACTATTACTCAGCATTAGCCTTGACTTGGTGTTGTATTTATATAAATACCAGTGAGAACGATTAGAAGTCCGATCCTCCAACAATACACAGAGTTGTAAATACATGTAGCTCATAACTGCATTGGTGTTTGCAAATATTTAACATCAAAGACGAGGTTAACACTGAGTAAACGATTCTGTAGTCATTGTAATCAGGGGTAACTATAAATACAAAACTGGACTATACACAGGTATCAGTTACCAGCCAGTTGCTGTCTTTTGTCCTGTAGACAATCCAGAAACAGTGAGTCCTTGGAAAATTTTTGGCAGTTTATTGCTCTCTTCCAAGTGAAGTGAAGCCTTTATTCCTCCCAAGTGACAAAACCAAGACATTGTGTGGAATACTGGAGCAAATTATTTGTGCAAGTATTTCCAAATTTAATATACTATTAAAGCAAGATTAATAAGTGCACTCTAATAACAGGGAAGCAGCTGAAACATGAGTCCAATGTGGACCTGGTATGAATGAATGCTTTCTCTCACCCCAAAGAGAGCAATCAAGGGCCAGAAACTGCCCAGGCTAGGTATTTTATTTTCAGGATTTTTTTACATACATGGTTAAAAACCTCAACTTGCAGTTTGCTGATAGATATCTGTGTATTGTGCATCTGTTAACATCAAAACTAATATGTTGGTTCTCTGTGCCCATTAATATCAGATGCTTTGACTAAAAGTACATGGATTGCAAGGGTTGCCAACTAAATGATTGTCAATGATCACCAACATGATTGCAGTGTAGTGGTCAGCCTCTTTTATACTAGAACTAATGCACTTATTAATGTTAACCCCAGTTGGGGGAGGTGAGGGACCCCCCTGCAACCTTCCTTGGGGTTTACATCAATGGGAGAATAATTTTTGAGTGTGTTTTGAGTGAAAAAGATATTTAATTGGGCGAAAGGGAGCTAATAGAGGGAGATACCCCATAGAAAGGGCAAAAATTCTTCAAGGAGTTGCCAAGTGAAGCAAAACATAAGTTGGGGCCAGTAAAGGAAGAAGGAAAGTGAGTATTGATTCAATTCCCTTATTTCCCTTTCTCATCTTGCCACTGCTTTTCTTTTCTTATTGTATATTTTACTAGCCTCAGTTCCTTTCTATCAGTTGATGCTGTTTATCAACACAAGCCGAAATACTCAGTGCAGGAGGTTACCAAGGGAAATTATTCAATGAAAAATTTCTGTTTCTGGCAGTTTATTTGGGAATTTGCTATAGTGATGTTTTGGTTTTTGTTTATCTCCATTTCATCCGACGCTATTTATTATCTAACGTCAGTCCATGTAGTACAAAAACCCCCATATTTGCATGTAGTCATGGAATGAGTACAAAAATGATTACAAAAATTATTTGTACTGTAGATTGAGGTTGTTTTGTATAGCAACAAACCATTATGCACATATGTACACTAGGAGGTAAATTGATATTTATGATAAATAAGAGAAAACGTTTGACACTGAATCTCTTATTGGACAGTTTAATTTGTAGTATCACTTATGGGTGGAAATTTTTGCTTGTCTTTAGCTTTTTGGTTCACCTTCAGGCTGGCCGCAATATTACATCGCTCATAAAAATATCAACCCATACTACACACTAATGTCAAGTGGTGATTCTTCAAGAATTAGGTCCACTTGAACTATCAGGATTTTTTTTTTTGAAAATCATTTTCTATATTTTATTTTTTATCTGTAATTTGGATTGAATGATCCTTGGGGTGGGGGTGAGCACTGGGGAGGGGGAGGGAAAAGTACTCCCTTGTAATTTCTAGGGCTCTAGGCAAGGTGTTCTGTCTCAACATTCAAGTCTTATTCTATTTTGAATCCTAAAACGGTTTTCTATATGTATTTCAGAGCAGCCCAAACTGAGGTATATCTATACCCTTTTCAGACAAAAGAACTCTAAGAACTGGATGAAAGCTTGAACAGAAAAGCCAGAGCATAACCAGTTACCTTATCTGCCATCCCAAGGACATTTTTCAGTTGTCTTCATTTCTCAAATCATATAATCCACTAAAATAAATATTTTAACAAGCATCAATACTGCCCAAATCACTGGAAAATCCAGAATCACAGAAAGTTTAAACCTTAAAAAATTTGCAGAAGCCCCTCGAGCTCACAAGTGTGAACTCCCTTCAAAATTCATGGCGACTCCCCTGGGTTGACTCCTGTTGTATGCACAATTGCGATATACTGTGAAAGTTGATTGCTTGAAACTTGCTATCAAAAAGATGGCTCAGTAAAGCTGGGGACTAAGCTAAGATTGTGGTTTTTTACAAGTGCTAGCTGTTAAAACGAAATTGAGTGAAGATAAAATAAAAGGAAAATTTTTCAAGTTTACGTTGTTAGTGTGTTTATCAGATATTAAAAATGGAAAGTGAAACTGTTTGAAAGTAGTTCAACTGCCAGAGTACAATGGCTATACCAAAACCAGAACTGCTGCGCAGTTTCTCCCGACTAAGCTGTTCCACCGGAAAAAGACGATCATCAACTGATGTCAACTTGGTACTTGGGTAGGGGGAGAATTGCGTGGTACTTTGGTAGGGGGAGAATTTTGTCCCCCTGGCTCCGGCATGCTTGTATCCTCGGTATATCCCCGGATTTTGGCACGATTATTGCACCTCCCAAGTAAAGAGAGTTCTGAGCACCAACAAGAACCCATCAGTACCTTGCTGAAAAATGCCAAAATTCAAGCAGGTCAAAACGTTTATTGCCGCGTTCAGGACGATGGAGAACTCATCCTAATCTTGCTGTAGCTTGCGGGCTCAGGCTTTCGTACGGGCTACCGACCGTCTTCAATTTTTCAATACAATTTTAGAAACGCGAGTCGCCACACTGATTCGTGCCCGAGTGCAGTGCCTTTACATCAAGTTATAAAAAATAATACACTTTATTAGCCATTTTTTTAAAGAAAAACAAACATAGGTTTTACACTGAATAGGCAAATTGTAAAATGTACTGTATATATGTATATAATAAAAATGCGGGAAAAAAGCAAGTTTAAAACTTAATGTGTTGAAATGCGGCTGGCTCGAGGTAAAGAATGTGGGATCCAGAATGTGTTAAGGCTGTGTACTTTCCGGAGTGCGATAAGCTTAGTGTGTGCGTTTTTGCGTTTCCGCCGTGGCGAACCTAACTAACGAAGCCGCTTGATATGTGATGGTTTTGTGTTGGATGTTCATTTATAGAGGCTTGTGTTGAGCTGATAGAAGCTGTGTTTTACTCTTAATTTTCTAGTTCAAGAAAATGGGACAGACAGTTTGTCCGATCCAGCCGACCCAAGTTTAGAATTGCAAGATCTGAACGGCTTAATAAAAATGTAGTTCGGTTGATTCGTGTCCGCTAAAATCCGCCGCAGTTCAATTAGTGAATTCCACCCCCAAAGGGATTGAATTTCTATACTAGATCAATATCGATAGCGATGAACTTCAATGACCACGCAACCGCCCTCTCGCCCCTATCCCCCATTTCACGACCGCACGCTAAACTTGATTTTCGGAATTAAGGGCCTGTTTTTCAGTCTAGAGGTTCGTTGTCATATGCTCATTTACCTTTGAGCTTCCTAGAATCATCGTCGAAAATGGATTGGCTATGGGAGCACGTTACCTTCGTTAATGTTCTTCTTTTCCTGTTTGGTTTTGTGCTGTTAAATCAACTGTGGGAGCTGTACAGACTCAGGGGCATGCCTCCCGGACCACGATTGTTGGAGATTCCCTTTGTTGGAAATTTCCTTAACTTTGACAGAGACGGTGTCACTATCAGTGATCTTACTAGAAGGTGTGTTATGTTTACGAACCTGTTGATGATGAAGATTGCTCTCTCTTTTGAACTTTATACACTTACTTCTTAATCATCTAACCCGCTCTTTGATGGGAGGAAGGGATTGTTATTGCAAAACCTCGATAAATCCGCGATAGCTTTCAAAAATCGATACCAATTACATTTTCAAGTTAAATATCTGATTCAAATACTTTGGTATAGCACTTAAATACTATAGTAAACTTTTTTTTTGGGGGGGGGTAGTTTAGAAAATAGTTCCGTGTTCACTATGACAAAGAGATCTCGGACTGATCTTGTAATAATCAAACAATAGAAGAACCCCCGCAGATAATGATTTGGGATGAAATTTCGGTTGATTGACAGGTGATTTACGTGTTAGCAACCCGCTCACGAAACACACAACAAAAAAGTTGCTAAGTCTTGAAGTCTCACCAACTTGCTACTTTTACGGTTTCTGTTAAATCCGAACTGCCCACAGTGGGGCCAACTGAACCGTTTCTTTATCGTGTAATTAATATATTGTACTTTTTTTTATCTGTTCGTCTTTTCTTCTCAAAAGACGAACGTGCCACTTCAAGTTGACGAATCAACGCGACTGTCAATGACATTCGCTTGCCTGTTTCGTTCGGTAGCAAACTTTAAGCTAAAAAGCTCTTGTAACGTTCGAAAGAACATTTTAAGCGACCGTCAGCGGAGCCATGAAGTGATGTGCGTTGAAGTTTTGAGGTCACGGGCATTGGCGCCTGCAACCCAAGGAAGCGCCAGAAATTGTCCTCTGCCTCTCTGAACAGTAAAGTGTCGGCGCCAGTTTTTGAGAGGGACAGCAACTGTGTAAACGGAAAAAAAATGTTCTCCCGACAAATGAATTCGACGTTGTCATCGATTTTTAGGCTTTCCATCGCGTCGTAATACTATTTACGTTAAAATAATTACTTGAGGCTATATAAATTTGCAGTTACAATGATGATCAGCCAACTGGTGCGTAATAATAAAAGTTGATAAAGTTTTCATTACTTTTAACGTTTTCTCTACTTAGAAGAACGAAAACAAAACCCTGAGCGAGCTTTGTTTTGAACACCATTTGGCATGATATATACAGCTATTTCAAAAAGGTTGTCATTACATAATAGTCGGTACTTGAACCAAAAGGAACTTTGGTTACAATAATATTTAGTAGTAAATTATAATGGTAATTATGGCAGTGATAATAATTGTATTGTGATGAACCTATACTCCACATTATGCAAAGTCAGTGCTAATAACAATGAATTATGTGTTCTCCTTGAACCCCCACAGTTTCTTGCGGTTCTACTATTGACTATGATAACCTTTTTTTGAAATAGCTGCATGTATACGTTCCAGAAAACGGAAGGTCACGGCGTAAATTAAATAACAATGCAAACTTTTCAAAAAGAAGTTTAGGACATATCTGGAGTTCTTATAGTGTCCCTTGGCAGGTGCCGTTGTAGGGCAGCCGCCCCCATCCCCATTTTGTCAGCAAATTATGGAACTGTTCTATTAGAAAAATACTGCACAAAACGTCTTTTCGAGCACAGCCGTTTTTTCTGTCCCTTCCTCTTTCTGCTTCAGGTTACCTAAATCCAAACAAACCCTTTTTTCTGAACTGTTTTTCTGTAACTTGCAGCCTGCGACAGAAATACGGGAGTGTATTTACCATTAGACTCGGTTGTTTCATCGTCGTATTTGTTTCTTCAACCGAAGGCGCCAAAGAAGTCTTGCTAACGAAATCTACCGAATCTGCCGGACGACCTCCTCTTAAGAGTTTCAGCAAAGATTCATGCGCTGGTAAGAATGACCTAACCTTCTCTGTTGGCATCTTTTCAAATATAGGCTAAAATAGGACTAATGAAGGTTTATGCTATGTGATGCCGATTAATGCTAAAAAAGGGTTCAATGATGGTAAGTGATAGTTATAGTTATAGAATTGCCTGTCAAAATTGATGAGTTGGGACTTCGGGGACTTGTCACGGCACTCTGGTTCCTTATGGAATGAAAACTAGGCACATATATACAAAATATGGGCACGAAAATCGTCCGTGCAGTACGTCTGGCTTTTGCAGGTCTGGATACGAGACCAGTTCGGAGATTGTCGGAAACAGTGTTCGGATTCAATCTAATGCGGTTCCCCGACGAATTCCGACCCATTCTCCTACAAAAGCCAGACTGCTCACACAACTCTCATACCCAGACTGACAAGCTCCAGACCGCACGTCTTGTTGATCAACCAATCGATTGAGCCTGGAAGAAACCACTTAAACGAGAACAGAACACAAGGTAATTTATAGTTTTAAACAATTTATTGGTCACATGCGAGATTTAGGAGCTCCCTGTGGTTTTCATAAAGTTTTCCTGAAGTTTCTTCGCACTATAAATTTTCTGAACTTTCATGTGAACTAATTAGAGTTCATTCCTACTTATTTTGAGTCCAGCAATACCTTTTTCTGATGTCTTAAAAGTCCAAAGGAGCCGCAAAGAATCCAAACATGGGCCTTTATGACGTCATACCACGTCACACATCAACCAAAGTCAAATTGCTTCGATTGGGAGGATGTGCGTACCCTCCAAGTTTCATGGAGTTTCATACATCGTAACCGTACTCCTAGTATTTTTTAGCAAAAATTATAAGCTTTTATAAAGATGCATTCAGATTAAATGACGTACCCAAAACTTGCATTGCTTACTTCAGTAATAGGAGCAGAGTAAGCATTTTTTTATATCATTCACTTTGAAGCAAAGTATGAAGGTGAGGACATTTTTTGGAGAAAAATTAAGTTACACAATAAACATGTACCTTTTCCAGTACATCTTTTCCTTGCTCTTCAAAGGTATTGAGCTGTTTGAAAAGAAGTCCACCACAATCGTAAACAACATAACCTATCAACATTTTACATAAAATAAATATGTATTAAACAAACACATTTTTCAAATACATGCAGGTAGAAACTGAGCTTTAAAACGTTTAAAATACTAGTTAAAAGTTAGTAACTGCCGTTTCACGCTTGGCGGGATCATCAGACTAATCCGAATTTTGTTTGGTTTGATTACGGAGGACCGTGCGGGGCTTGTAATTGGCCGCGTAAAACTTGTTCCCATGCCGGCATTTTGTAAATAATTGGGATCTTTTGTTGAGCAAAATGCTTTTATCAGCTTTAAGAATGGGGTACTTTTCCATTAGACAAAGGTTGCAGCTTGATTGGTTTCTTTTGTATACGTGTACATGTGCTCTGATCTTGCCATAATAGACTATCTACTGCCGTGCCACCACCTCCAAAAACTCAAGAGCCTTTGTCTATGTGCATGAGGACCTGAGGGTGGACATCAACTGGTAGTTCGTAATGCTTTTTCTCACTAACGTACTTTCCCATGGTTCTGGAGATATCCTGAAAACTATGGCACAGAACACTGCCAATTTCCATTTCACGACTTAACATCTTTTTCAGAGTTCCAAGTTCCTGTTGAATTTGAGCAAGTTTTTACACAAGTTCTTCACCGATGGGGATCTCTCTTCAGTCAATTTTTGCTATTAATCCCATAGGCACAAAATGGACACTTGAATTTGCCGATGCGTATGTGGAGAGTTCTAGATGTTTTCTCCATCCGACCCCAATGATGGGTGCAGGTTTAATCAATGCCTCAATGAATATGAAGGCGTGTAAAAGAAAATGAATTCTGTTTTGGGAAATATTAAGGCACATGATGATACACTGTTTCGTGGTCTCAACTTGGTCAGGGCAAATGAACTCCAACTTAAGTTGCACAGAAATAACATCTCATCAATTAAGGCCAAAGTTTCCGTTTTAACTGATGCAATCAAAAGAGAAACCTCCGGGATAAAGTCTTCTCCTTGCTGTAACGTAAAGATGTTGATGATGATAATGACGATGAAGACAAAGGTGCAGTCAAAATTTGATGACCATAAAATCACAAAGATGAAGATGATGATTATAATGATGATGGAGATAAAAAAGTTGATGATGATGATAATGATGAAACTGACCAAATAAGGTTGCTGTAGATCCAGAAATCATTTATCAAGTTTTAAACAACAAACTTCAGTCTTCTACAATTTTCACTGTTTGTGACTCCTAATAAACATTTGCACAATAATTATCTTTATACATCAGAATGAGAGCATAATTATACTAGTCAGTCATCGCTTTGACTGTTCAAATGTTTAAACTAAGCCTGACCGTATCATACTGATTTATTTTAGGACTAGTTGTATTTTCTAATGTTTCAATGAAATTTTATTTTATCGGCATAGTCATTGCTCGGACTGTTCTGAAAAGTTTCAGTTAAGCTTACTGATGCCTTTTTCTCAAATTGAGGATTAGTTGTTTCACAACCTTGGGCGCGCCGGTGGTTCATGTAAAAGATACATTTGTTTTATAAATGTGTAATACATATTTAGTCATTTCAGTTTAAGAATTTGTTCTAAATGGTCATTCACAGCACATAATTGATTATTTATATTTATGTTTTTAACAATTCTAAAAAGATGAACTCGTCACTTAATATCTTGTTTGCTTTAGTATATGCTCTACTACAACAATGCCTGTAACTTTTTCAAACACTTCCCCTTAACCCCATTTTTTTGTGGATACCACCTTTTGGACCTTAGTTTTTTGGATAGGCCCCCAACTTGCACGAGCCCCCGTACCTAAAAAATGAACGGTCCCTAAAATAGGGTTAAACCTTGCCCAACTCGGGAGTTCCTAGGAATAAGGCGAGGGGAATGCTGAAAATCCCGATGGTGTAACGCTGTCCATACCAAATGCAACAGGAAGAAATTTAATATCCCAATCTTTTCTGTTTCAGGTGTTCAAGACCTTGTTTATGCAAATTATGGCCCGGCTTGGAAGCTCCACAAAAAGTTGATGTTTGCTGCATTACGTCAGTACCTTGGAAACAGTTCCATCGTCAACCAACGAATCACCGAGGAGGCCAAATCACTCCTTCAATATTTTGACGATCAACATGGAGCCGCTTTCGACCCAAGAAGCATTTTTGTTGCCACCACAGCGCACATAAGTGCCACATTTGTCTTTGGGAAGGAGTTCACTTTGACGTCGAATTTCAGACAACTTTTGGAACTGAAAGAAGAAACTCTCAAGCCTGGTAGCTTTCGTTCGATTTTGTTATTTCTCGATTTGTTTCCAGCATTTACTAGATTTTTTCCTGCATTTAAGTATAACAAGAAAAATGAAAATCAAGTTCATGAAATTTTGCGCTGCCAGCTGAAACTTCGAAAGAAGACGTTCAATCCTATGGAACCTACAAACGATCTGATTGGAGGACTCTTGAAAGTAAGAGAAGAAACGAAGAACGAGTCACGCGAACACACAACGTTCTTGGCTGATAATTACATGTTGGGCTCATTGGAGGATATGTTTGCTGCAGGTT
>JAOBYE010622853.1:0-12133 GCA_025403585.1 Parazoanthus swiftii
TTAAATCCCATGCTATTTTGGCTTCCCCCCCCCCCCCCCCCCAAATAGGTGAGAAAATTCGAAAATTCTTCGCAAAAGAAATATCAAAGACAAATAGTTTTTTTTTTTAAATAAAAGAACATATTTAATAAACTGAACAAAAAGTTTAACATGAAACGATGTCGAAAAGTGGGGAACTATACCGTACGTTTGGAAGGGGGCAAAACCTGACTCGTTCCCAGTCTCTTCCAGTTTGTATTAACCCTTTCAAATTTTCCATAAAAATACAAACTGGAAGAGACTGGGAGCGAGTCAGGGGCAAAATTGTCCCCTCCCCCCCTCCCCCCCCAAAAAAAAGTTGATAATATTTTACAATTCTTCGAGAAAGAAACGTCAAAAGCAAATAGTTTTTTTAAAAACATATTAGAAAAATGTAACAAAAACGTTTTAACATGGAACGATGGCTACGAAATGACTGGAGGGGGAGGGAGAGAGGTCAATAGTGAATATGTTCCCCGACAGTTAAGATAGACGTAAAAAAAGCTAAACATACTTTGCAAAAACTGAAAAAATATAAACGTACATACACATATACATAAAATATTCTAAAGTGCATGATAAATGGGGGCGAAATCCCGAGGGGGGGGGCGAAATCCCTAGGACGGCCCTAGTGATTTCGCCCCGGAGGATAAGATCCCTAGAGGGGGGCGAAATCCCTAGTGATTTCGCCCCGGGGTGGGGGGGCAGATTCGCTACGACACCGGGAATAAAACTGCATAATGAAGGGGTTGTTGCATGCCAGCATGAAAGAATCGTTATGGCAGGGTGTCAAGCAGCTCCGGGTAGAAAAGGAAAACGGAGAATCTGTCACCAAAGCACTTTCGAAAGATAACTTTTCAGGTTGGTGTTGTGAGTCAGCTATTTATAGTAAAGGTCAATACCGTTGCTCTCCCCGCTGAAGGAGGAAGCTTTGTTTCATCTTTATTAACTACTCAGGAATATTTCCTACTAACCATGGAGTCCATATGGGAAGATGTTGATGTTTCGGATGATGCCTGCCTTTTCGGCCTTGCCGAACACTACAGTAATGCTCAACAAAGATAGCGAACCTTTCCTTGTTGTCTCCTTGAGGGGAGGGGGTACTCCCTTTGTAAAATGTCAGGGAGCTCGTCGGAAAACCTAAACTTAAATACCCTAAAAAAAATACCTGGCCCTCAGATTTTGCTACCCGAGAATATACTTCTCTGGTCTATATAATGCTTATAAAATGCAATGTTTCAGCAAAATAAAAGTCAAACGCCATTTATTGTTAGCCGTATTCATCAAATACACTGTTATCATAACTATTTCCGAGCGTAATACCAGGTATTCTCAAGACTCAGGTTTTGCCAGAGAAAACCCCTAAAAAATACTAGATTACCCTTGCGGGAGTGTTAAAGTTTTGGTTTGACTACCAAACGAACCAAAAATGGCCAGTCCCGATGTAGGCTTTCGCAAAACGTACTCCCCATTCACATGAAATACCTGTTACCTTGGTATTTAATCAGGTTTTAGCAGTAAACTTTATTGGTATCTTGGGTGTAATGTTCTCCTAATTGCATTTTAAATACATATGAAGAAAAACAACGAACAATGCAAAGAGGCACGCACTGCTGAAGGATGGAAAGCACGATTCGGTGGATAAATCTTTATCCGAGGGATAAGTGTTTACACTTTGGACCATTTTATTCACTGGACAAAGATTTATTCACAGGACCAATGAACTGCCCAGGTCAGGTTGACAGTTTTTCTTGATGTAGATGACCGTATTTGGTAAGAGTTTAACAAAAGATACATCAGCGCGTCATTAGCTTGCGTCATGTTGACATATTAAAAAAAATTTTTCTGACTTATGATATCGATTCTGGTAAAGGAAATCATTACGGTGTCAAACAGCAGCGAGTTTTGTTCAACTTTTAAACTCTCCTTCTGTTGCGAAATAACTGGCAATTCATTTCCTCTGTTTCCGAGGCAGTTGTCTTCAGTTGTCATGTGTTCTGCTCTTCCATCCAATTCATCGCCACAGAACTTGCAGCCTCAAGAAAGTGAGCGCAACTCTTTTTCCGGTACGTAAAATGCTGCTTTTATCTTTTTTTTTAATATTAGCCCGGTATTTTTCGAGTTTTTCCCCTTGCGTTTGCGGCTTTAAATCATTGTAGCTCCCAATTCCTATTCTATTGCTTCTTGAAGAAGAAGTACACTTCAGTGTACTGCATCGTCTCTACGATGACTCTACAAATGTATTATTTCCTTCGTGTCGATACTCGCTCGTCAATGCTAGTTTTTACGGTTCTGGTTTCAGTCAAGCAATTGTAACGTTTACACACTGGCCGGAAAAAATGGAACGGCTCGGATAAAGTTGTATTGGGTTCCCATAAAACTTTTAAGAACACACAGTTTTCATCATGTAGACGCTTGCGCGTCCATGCTGGATATATCGGTTCTGTTTTCTTTTAGGTCCATCGGAGCATTCAGGCTTGTTTACAGCAATGACTCGATGAATATATAGCGAATGCACATATATTTTGCTTTGTGTGTCTATGCTAGATTTGTCCATTCCTTTTCCGTCTGGCAATAGGCGAACTTAGGACGTCTGTTATCACAAAGGCAGAAATTGTACTGCACTGCTCGGATGAAGGTTTAATGGTTCTCGCAAAAACAAGAAACTTACTTCGTGTGAACGCTTGCTTCGCTTTTCCATGCTTTCTTTATCAGCTTTGTTTTTTTTCCAGGACTACACGCTTTTTTAGTAAGAACCAGTAAAATTTACCAAGTCTTTTTGTTCTGAATTTTGTGGTGAATTCAGCCTCAAATTGTTCTTAATTTTGTGGCGACTTCAGCCTTATATTGTTCTTAATTTGTTCTTATTTCTATAAGCGCTTTGACAAAATAGAAACTTTTGAAAAACGACTGAACCTAATGTTTGAATGCAATAAGTTGTTTATTTTCTATGTTCGTTCTGGCTTGTATTGTGTGGTCCAAAAATATCCACACCCCCACCGCAGAAAATTTTTTATAGAACTCTCCCCCCGCCCGGCCCCCAATTAAGGGCGGCTAGGTACAATTTTCATGTTCCAAGTATGTCCTCCACAGCACATCACAAAAGTTAACCAATTTCATAATTTACAAAAATTGACTCTCTTAAAAGCCACTGACTTTTACGGACAAACATCGGTTTCAAAAAAACTGGAAATTCCGCTTCACAATTTATTGGATATTACAGGCTAAACTGCTATTTCCATTAATGAATTTCAAATTCCTTCCGTGGTGGTGGTGTAGATATTTTCTGACATTGTCAGATTATCCCTATTTTCCTTGTTCCTTATATGCACACAGATGATAATCCCCTGAAGACTGTAAACGAAGAACATTTGGGACAATGATATCATCAGTAATAAATGAGAAACACAGCGAATCTTTTTGCGTTTTTAATTGTATTGCTAAGTCAATTTACGAGTTTCAGTAAAGTTTCGGCTGAAATCTTTCCATATTTTTCGAGCCTGAGCTTGTTCTTAAATCGTTCTTAAATTTTGCCAAATTTGAGCCTCACCTTGTTCCAATAAAGTATTGTCAACAATATCTTTTTTGTTCGTAGATCATTGGCGTAAAAGTCTTTCCACTCTCAATCCGCACATGGGTACACAACATAACTTTATAGAATACTGTAGCTAGGTTTACTCCAAGTTAAGTCACGAACTAAGATGGCATATTGCGTTTCTATTGTTTCTAAATCAGAAGCTGACTGCCGTCCCGTCTATCTCGTACAACCAATGTCTCAAGAGCAGCCAAAGAAACAAGCGGTTAAAAGAACCAGTTTCACCAAAAAACAGAAATCTGAACTAATCAAAACCTTTGATGCAACCTGTTACCCGACTAGTGCCAAGTATTTCCAGTTGTCACAAGAACTCGCAGTTTCTGTGTCTTCCATCAAGGTGAGCACAGTGGAAACTTATAAAAGGTTATTTGTACGGTGTTTTTAAAAACATTTCTTTTCTCCTTTTAAACGAATCAGTAGCCTCGGAGGCGAAAGTAAAATATTAGAATATCTTTATTCACATAGTTATTGCCGAGGATGAATACAAGAAATAGGTTCTTGGTGTTATTGTTGACTTGGTTTAAATTTTAAAGATTATGAATGAATTACCTTCGGAATGTGATAACTTGCCTTTGCAATATCAAAGTTATAGAAAAATATTCCACCTCGAACATGAATATTTTTGTTCCAAATGTTCCACTTCCACCCCCGAAGCGAGCATTACCACCAAAATATCGTTTCAGAGTTCTTCTTCGTTTTTTTAGGAAGCTCCAATTTACAAAACCAGCAGGAGATTATCTATCACTTTGTAAAGGGCGTATTCAAACATTAATCAGTGCTCACTACAGTATACAATGTTATAAACGAAGCTGACCACAAATTACAACAAGAATAATAATAATAATAATAAAGAAGCAGCCTAAGCAAATCTGACTAATAGAACTAATAAACAAACTAACAAACCAAAAGACCAAGTAACTAACTAACTCACTAACAAAGCTAGAGACAAAATTCAAGTTAGAAACCTTGATTTTACGAAGGCAGCGTAGCACCAGACATTTACTGCTCCTTGGACATTTTTTCATTTTAATTTGGTCATGTACGTAAAGACAGGCTTTCTTAAGCGACGTAAGAACTTGAAAAAATGTCGATCGAAATTGCTTTGGAAGGTTATGGAAATTGTCGAAAGTCTTCAGCAACATTTGCCAGAAGCCTTTGGAAACGATCAGAAATTTGTTTGGAAATCTTCGGAAAATCTTCAGAAACTTTTTGAACTTCGGGAAATCTTCGAAAAGTTTTGAAAAACTTTAGAAAATTCTGAAAATCTCCGGAAAGGGTTAATAAATGTTCGGAAAGATTTTTGAAGAAATTCAAAGTTAAAGAAATCTTCGGAAATCCTGAGAAATTTTTGAAAATGATTTGGACTTTTGAAAAAGCTGGTATTTTTTATATCTGTGGCACCACTAAGTTCTCGAAGAATTAATGAAAACTACCACTTGTATACTTAATGAAAGTGACAAAATAGGCCACTCGTGCTTCGGCCATTTTCATTTTGCATGAATAGGCCATTTTCATCAAATACTTGCGATATTTTTCATTAGTTCTTCTCGAACAGTAGTGTTTCCTCTACAGATTTCCTTGGCACGAATTTAACTTTTATCGCACGCGTATGATTTTTTGGTACAACATATTTTTAGCGCGATTTTATTTTTTGGCACGAATTAACTATATTCTTTTGTCGGAAAAAAGATGACTGTCTGTGGGTACGGCAGTTGGCTGCCTTCATTGCATTTATTTTCTATCAATATAGACTTACCTGTATGACTATTTGTTGAGTGACACTAATGTAATATACAGGTCGCCTTAACCGTTACGAAAAATGTTTTTTGTTCAAATGTTTACAGTTTAGTCTACTGTTTTGTATTGTAACCTCTACACAAAACAAATCATGCCAAAATTTAAAATATATACTAAAAAATTACACCTGACATGCAGAAAGGTTGAAGTTGTGCCAAAACAAGATCAAACGCGTGCCACAGAAGTTAAAATCATGCCAAGGAAATTTGGTAAGGAAACACAAGTAGTATAAACTGGACTCGTTAGTCAATGCTGACTCTGTGAGGCACTGAAAACGTACCTGAGAAGGCCGTAAATAATAGAAAATAAATCTAAACAGCCAGATGAAAAATATAGTCTGGACCCGGGTTTGGGGAATAAAAAACTAAAGATTTGACCAGCAACGAAAAGTGAAGTCACTGGTTACTAACTTACGCTCACTACTGCCTAGCTCTTAAGAAGCTTTTTCCTGCTTAACCCATGCGCTTTGAGATTGTATTTTGATCTTACGATGCCATCTTCTACCTAAGCAAGAATCGTTCTTTGACAGAGCATGGTTTTATTTAATTCACTAAAGAAATTTAACTTAAAGTGGATCTTTTGTTCCTTGCCGGATAGCATTGGTTCAAGAATCTAAAGAATCTCAGCTCAACTTAGTTCAACTTAAACTAGATAACTTGTTCTTAGATATCATTGGTTCAAGAATCAAAAGCCGGAATCTCTTTTAAACTGGAGTATTTGTTCTTTGATAGCACTGGTTCAAGAACCGTCGTTCCCGCTCCAAAAGCAGCAACCCACACTCCCGTGCAATGTACAAAGGCAAAGTCACAGCGTTGAGCTATGGATCTGAACCGACCTCGTGTAATCCGCATTCCTGTGCGTACCAGCTGTGCCACTACCAGGTTTTCCCCGAGATGGTAAACGCGTTTCAGTATCCTTCTGATTACCACTTACCTTCGCTGCCATTCCAGCCAACTTTCCACCGGCCAATGCCCTGCTTTTGCCATGCGGCTGGATGTTACGAGGAACAAAACGTTTTTCACACTTTCTAAAGGTTATTATGCTGGGCACCAAAGGAAAGACTTCGTAAAGAATACCATGTAATAATATCTGAGGCCGACCAAAGACCGGCTAAGCGAGCGTTTGGCCTAAGATATTATTGCCTGGTGTAGTTGTGAGCGAAGTCTTTCCTTTGGTACCCCAGTGAAAGACCTCTCGCAGGGAAAGAGAATAATAGACTGCGTGGAGGCTACTCGCGCTTAAGCAGAAATTACGACAGCAACCTAAAATTTAAATTTCTAAAAACTTTAAAACGTAATCAAATATGTAAACACAATATACTTTTTGTTTCACCACAATCTTTGCACTTCATACAAACTCCAGAATGACGCCTGTAACGTCGAAAATCTCCATCTACATTTCTACTGAACCTGGCAGCAGTCGCACCTCATCTAGCCCAATATAATTTTGCAACCAAGCTACTTAATAACGTTGTCTAACATGGACAGTAGTTTACTAGCCATATCAGTAATATATGGAACGTTCGACCTCAATTTACAATATTTGCCAAACCCTTCATATCCTTAAACTCTTGTAAAAAAATACATATCGAACATGTACAAACTCACTTCTTCTGTTAACTGTTTATACCGGGCGTAGCATTTGTAGCCTATACCACAATCCCAGAGACCCAACTCACATATTTTATTAACGGGGGGTGCGACAAAGGTTCATATTTTATACCCAAAAAATCCCAACTTCAGAATTTGTCTATCCAAAATATCCTTACTTTTTTAGCATACATAGATTACAATCTCAGGAACATCCCGTAATACCACACAAGCAGAAAATTGCACATATGGTGTTGATTTGAACTAATGAAAATAAAATCCCTCTGTTATTTGTTTTTCGAGACCCCCAAAACTCCCGGCGTATAATGCTTCGGACTCCCCCTCCGTCATTAAAGTATGTGAGTGGGGTCCCGTGGACCACAATCATTTATCGTTACCGCGCAAATCACCTACCTAATGTTGTTTTGTCTGCATCAATTAATCGTACCTATTATTTGTTTGTTTTAATTTACTTATTGCTAAATGATGTTTACAACTATAGAATTAGGTTGCTTAAGGAAGGCAGCGTGGCCAGGCGGTTTAAAGCAAAGATTAGAAAGTTTTTTTTTTCCATTGGACCATTGGTCCGACCTGGACGGCCGAAAAGAACTGATTTTGTCCAGTTTAAATGGAAAGGTTCCGGCGCGCGCGTACTGTTTTTCCTCGCCATAGCTCTGCCAATTCCCCCGCTTTGGCCGACCGGAGCGGGAGAACTGAGCCGCTCTGATCCATGAACAGGGTCATTCTGACCAGAACCAGTTCTGGGAACTCCTGCGTTCCATTTTAGAACTGACTGGTCGGACCGGCGAGACCAGACAATTGGAAAGCGACCTTAGTAGTATTATTTCCTAGTTATATAATTTATTTTTTTGTTAGAGTAAATGGCTATATTTAGCATATTTAGCATACTTGGCATGTTGTTAGCCTCCCCGCAGACTATTATTTTCCATCGCCGACTCGGTCGCTTCTGTGTGTGAGAGCTTAGCACAGTTGGTAAGATCTCTGACTGCCAACCAGAAGGTCTCGGGTTCAATCCCCGGCCTGGTCGAGGATTGAACTTTGGGCGACCTTCTTTCTCCACACCGTCCGCGGACAGGGACGTTGAGCACTTCTCGAAAAGAGTAGGGTAATCTCGGTGTTGTGGTGAGGGCCACACGGAAGATAACACCTTATGGATGTAAGTGTGTTACCCTCAGTAAATAAAGTGCCTTTACTTTACTTTTTTTTGTGTTGTCGGAGCGGGAGGCGCACACTCTTCGCCCTTCCCCTAATTCTTTGCGTGCGTCCCGCTCCGACAACACAAGAGGGCTGGGTACGAGTCTGCCACTTCGTTGCAGCGAAGGAGAGTAACTGAGTCTGCGGGAAGGCTGTATCCTGTAGATATATTATACGATATTTTCGTAGTTTAACTTGATAGTACGTTTAATATTATCACTGCAAACCTGAAAACTGTTATTATTCTGTTATACTTTTTTTTCCACTAGTCTTGTATTGTTGGTTATGAGAACTGTGCATAAGTTATGTACGTCTATCATGAAAACCTCGTGATTTCCTTTAGACTCTAGGCATTTCCTTTCCTTTCATCTTTATTTAGAAAGTTTATCTCCTTTGTTGATATTAGAAACTCACTTGTAAATATAAAAATCCAAAAAAGTGACTTTATTGTATTGCATACTGCATGAAGGGCCCTTGGGCCGTTGTAGCTTGTCGCCAGAGTATATCTGCTAGCGTTACAATGGAAGAGAAAATAAATTTTAAAAACGCTCTTCTGTAATCTTTTTGGTATATTGTAGCAACGAAGGTTCTGCTTTTGCAGTTAACTAAAGATTAAAGTATTTTTTATATGTATAATATATGTTGTGAACCAAATCGAAACGACTACATCAGTTACTATGCCCATTTTTTATGGATAATCTGCGCTTACTTTTTCCTTTTTCTTACACGAAAATTAACTAGTTTTGGTAATAAGAACTGCGAAACAAATAGTTATCTCGGTTTTCCTGTTTGCATTTTTTCTACTAAACACACATTCTGTTACAATACCACATCAAGTAAGGTATTTTATTTATTGCACCCGAGTAAATAAAGCACTCCAAATTAGTTTTATTTCCCAATTAGCTTTATTTCTCATTTTCAATTGAGAGATTTGGCATATATCAAAAACAGAAACTGTTTAACTAAGGCAGTTTCAAGAACACCATAGTGGTGTCCCACCACGCAGTTTGTTTGAAAAGAACAAGAAGTGTTGTACTCCGGGGGATGTGAAGGCTGTATATACTTTTGGGACTCGAACATGCACAAGCCAAAAAACGTGAAATATTTTTCAATATTTTTTTTCCTCAGCTGGTACGATTTTTCCTTCTTACTTGCTGCGACGCTCTTAATCGGTTCCCCTTTCGTCCCTTTTCTTTATTTCGATCTCTATGCAATTGTATGTTTTTTTCATAGCAAATACTTAGAACAAGTGGCTACGACTTAGGTACAAACAAAAGTTGCCATCTAATTACTTTGTATATGCCAAAAGTGTCCATTCATACAAAACAAGAAACGCCTCGAAGGATAATCTGTATAGGGCACGGTTAAGAACAAAAGTTGGTAAACAAACTGTTTCTGCAATGGTCCATGCGGACTTGAAGAAGACACTTCTCAGGCTCACTGATTTTGTTATAGTATATGTTTTGTATTGTATTGTATTGAATTGTATTGTATTGTATTATATTGCATTGCATTGTACTGTATTGTACTGTACTGTATTGTATTGTATGATATGGTATGGTATGGTTTGGTATTGTGTGGTATGGTATGGTATGGTATGGTATGGTAATGTATTGTATTGTATTGTATTGTATTGTATTGTATTGTATTGTATTATTGTATTGACTTAAGGCCGTGTTACACGCTACGATTTTGTCCTGCGATACGCCACGCCACAATAGCGTACAATTTCGCAGAAAATCGTGGAAATCTGCAAGCGTGCGATATCGCAGAACAGATGCCGTTACACGCCACGTTTTCATTGTACAACTGTTTCCGACGAAATTTCCATGTTAAGCAGGCCCGTTGGCAGGAGGGGTGCATCCCCCCCCCCCCCCCCACGGACCCAAAAAGGTCCGCATTTGGAGGTTTAATAAGACGACGAAGAAGCCCGAATAGATTTTTCGTAACAGTTGGTGCTACCGCAATTCGAAACGACTAAAAAACGGCCGTAAGTGTGTTTGTCCCATACATTTGGCTTTTAAGAGCCTCCAAGTTTACGAAATTTGCACCCCACCCCCCAACAAAATTCCTTCCTACGGGCCTGTTAAGGCAAGCCCTCGATGAGAATGATACTGTAGAATTTTCTTATGTTTGACTGCCCTATTGGCTTGTTGGTGAGAAGGATTTTTCATCGAGGGCTTGGTGTGAGCAGGTGTCTGAGACCTTTTATTCTGCTAACCCATCAAAGTTCTACATCTTCACATCTTTATTTTTCAATATCTTTGCCTATGAGTATCTTTTTAGGGCTGGTCAAGGCTGGATATATTGTAATACTGTCAAGCATTCAAAAATAACCAAATTTCTATTGGTTGATGAAAAAGTAGCCTGCGCCGCAGACAGTCTAAACCGTTGGTTATAACCACCCTTCGAAGACAAACAAACCGGCTGCAACGCAGGCTAATGAAAAAGACACTTTCAGACAAGAAGTGTTTCCCTGGCGTTTCTTGTGGGCCAATTCGATATGTGACGCTTAGCTAACGAGCAGTGCTAGTAACTTAGGTACAGTTTATGTTCGTTTATACGTCTGAAACCTAGCCTGGAACGCCATATAACATATTGCCCGTGCGTTGCCAAACGTCTCACTCGTGAGACCCGAGCCCGCACACGTACTGCGGCTGCTCACAACCCAATCGAAGATGGCGGACTATGGGAGGACTGTGGCGGATTTTTTTCCTTCGGTAAGATCGATTTATATTATTGTTTTCTCTAGGAACTGCTTTTTTTCATCTTTATCACAGTAGAAACTTAGAAAATCATCTGTGAACGCTGTCATATTTTTTCGAGTACTAGTACAGGTATGTTATTATTACGTGTTAACCTTTTGTCTTTGTAAACATAAACATCACGTGTATCTGAAAGGGACTTCATTTATAACCTGTCATGGATGTAGCCGTAAAATTTACGCACAATTTCCCAGTGTTGGTTTGTGTAACCTTGTTCACTGCCTGGGCCTGTTGTGAAACCATTCCATTTCGTTCAGATCTCGTTCAGATGTCATTTCATAACTTATCCCAGACAGATGAGAGCCAAAATTTCCAGCATGGAAAATTTCCGAAGGATTTCATTTGGGGAGTCGCAACGTCAGCTTACCAAATAGAAGGGGCTTGGAATGAAGATGGCAAAGGTCCCTCTATCTGGGATACTTTTACCCATGCAGGACATATTGCCAGTAAGGAGACAGGAGACATTGCTTGTGATTCGTATCACAAGACTGAAGATGATGTTCAACTGTTGAAGAATCTTGGGGTAGGCTACTACAGATTCTCCATTGCTTGGTCACGAGTGCTACCAGATGGAACCACAAAGAAAATCAACAAGTTTGGGGTGAAATATTACAATGATGTTATTGACAAGCTTCTTTTGAATAACATTCAACCAGCTGTTACCCTTTATCACTTTGACCTGCCCCAAGCCCTGCAGGATATTGGAGGTTGGCAAAACCCTTCTGTGGCAGATCTTTTCAATGATTATGCTCAGTTTTGTTTTGAAACATTTGGAAACAGAGTGAAACTATGGTTTACTTTAAATGAACCTTGGGTTGACGCATATCTTGGTTACGGTCTGGGAATATTTGCACCAGGAATAAGAGAGATTACTGCAGCGCCATACACAGGTGAAACTATAATAGAACTGTAAAGTATGGTATTTGTAAGTTGCAATCATCATGGTACAAGGTATATACACTTCTGTTTCTAACTGGTGTGTTAATAACAGGTCAGTTTATTAAACCTCTCATAAAATGTGTATAGAGTGCAAATCGGGGCCAGAACCCAAGACACTGGAAAAAAGGAAGGAGTTTGTGTTTATGTTTGTGTTTTTTCTTGTAAACTAGCTGCACCCCCCCCCCCCCCCCCCCCCCCCCCCCCCCCCCCCCCCC
>JAOBYE010622964.1:0-12131 GCA_025403585.1 Parazoanthus swiftii
ATCATATATTTTTATACGTAACGTGTATTCACTGAATGTTTTTACCGTGTTTAAATAAAGTATGATGATGATGATGAATAAATGACTCCAATAGTTGGTAAATGATCTTATTAAATACCGACATTAATTCTCAGCTATAAAGGAATGAATTCTATTTAAAGTTTATGCCCCAATACATATTCCTTGCAGCCAGTAATTTTTGGCCAAAATGTAGGACTTAGTCTAATAAAAATCTGCTGATCAGTATATTTCTTATCTTTAACTTAGGGAAAATGTTATATTAAACAGAGAGGCTTTATATTTTAAAACTTTCAACTGTTTTGTTTGAGAACTTATTTCCGTCAATGAGTTTGCTTTTTTTGCATTTATCCCTTAGATGCGCGTGTCGGAAGCAGGAGCAGCTGCAATCAAAAATGCCGGGTTTGATACAGACTATTCCGTTGGTCCATCTTCTGTCGTTATTTGTAAGTACAACTTCAAGTACAACCTTGTTGTATAAGAAAAGCATTCGTTCTTCCAAGGATACTTTGAAGATGCTAAGCCCTTCCAAAGTTCCAAATATTTTTCTAGTAAAGCTGAAATTAGCCGCATTTCCTCGAGTTTGCTAATATGAGTATTATGAGATTATGCGACCAAAAGATTTCACCCCAGTAACTGTACACCCATCCATAAATTTTCTTCAAAGTCAATTTTCTCGTAACAACACAAAAGACCCCAACCTATCGATTTTTGCTCTATCGCCGTAAGATTTAGAACAACGATTGTATAACAAGTAAACATCATTAAATATCAGGAAAATTGGAACCTCATTTTCTTTTCATTTATGGACTTTGTTCTGGATCTCAAGTAATCCTCTCGGAATTTGTTTTTTCTTGATTTGGTTAGAAATACGATTGACGTACGCTACCAAAAATATCTGACGTTATTAGTATTCAATTTTAATTTAAAATGATAACAAACGATGTCAGAACTAAAAGCAGAGGGACTTGGCGCTTCATGAAGTGAACATACTCGGTTGCAAACAGTACGCCGATTCTCGCTACAAAGGCGACTTTAATTAGATAAATATATAACGCACTCCATCATTTAGACAATTTTATAAGCTTTCCTGCGATTTATAGATCTATGGGTAACCGACTCATATGAACCGAGCTGCGAACTGAAATTACCTCTCAAGGTGTACAGTAACCTAAAATTTGCTTAGGATATATAACTTTAATATTAATAATACCATACATTTATTAAAAACTCCTCAGCAACTTAGCTTTCAGCTTACACTCCAAATTAACGGATTCTTTTTGCTAAATTTTTAAGCTTTGTTTCATCTTAAAGATAATTAATACTGAGTTCAAGGCGTTAGACTTAGAGATTCCGTTTAGTACAGAAATACTCTACTGGTGTTTTTCACCTGAAGTCAAAGAGGCCATGTTTGTGTACATTTAATAGAATAATTTTCATATCGTCTTTTGTTTTGTACACCAACATGGCCGCTGTTTCTTCTGTATTTTGTATCTCTTGGGAATGAGTGAAAATGATCGATAACCAATGGGTTAAATCCGGGAATGAATTGCAATTCGCTAGGGGATTAACACGGGAAGAACTAGCAACTTGGAAGGAGCCGAACGCCTTTTAAACGATATTTGTAAAGTTCCAAACGCAAGCAACAATCAGAAAGAAAATACGTACCATTACTTTATTTTGTAATTTTAAAGTATTATCGATTCTAAATATAGCCTTAAAAAAAATTACAGATGAAAACTCCGGTGGAAGCAAGGACTACACATACGGGGCTCTTAAAGTGAAGTATTCATTTGCACTGGAGCTACGTGACAAGGGAAAGTACGGTTTCCTCCTACCAAGTGACCAACTTATTCCGACAGGTCTCGAGACCTTTGCAGGAATCAAGGCCGCTGTTATGGCAATGAAGCTTTGAACTGTGCTTGAATACGATTTATTTTAGAGTGCTATTTTATGATTTATAGACTGTATAAACGTGCAAATTCACTTGAAAGCATTGTAAACTTTTGTGTGTGTTAGATTATTTTAATTCTTTTTGAAAATAAATAAAGTTTATCATTGTCATTATTTTCACTATTTTTTTATTGGTAGTAGTAGTAGTATCACCATCATATCATCAATATTACTTTTATTATTACTATTATTATTATTATTATTTATAACTAAAATCATTACTAGATCCTTGGATCAGCAAAGGTTCGAAAAACACCCGTAAAGACATACAAGTGATTGCTTACCCTTTCAGAGCAACAGAGAAATAGGGGAGGTACCGGTCAGTTTATTGGAATTTCTTTCATGAGCCAAAGAAATTTAAAATGGCTAACAGTTTGAACGTGCAGATTGGCTACTTGACAGTTCGATCAAATAATATTAGTTAATATGGCAAAAGACATGCAAATAAGTAAAAAGTGTTGCTATGACCAAACTAGCTCCGCGATTTAGGGTTTAAAGATTCATCGACATTCACTAACATTCACAGATATCAAAAACGGGTTAAACAACAGTCTTTGACTGGATTAGACTGCACTTTAACTAATGAAACTAATGACTGACAGAAGAGCTCTCTCGTCTGTTGTTGTGGCAACACTTTGAGAACTAAAAAGTTAAGGTTCAAAGAAAGCGATCAAAGTGTAAAGCACCCCACCCCACCTCTCCCCTTGCATTTGTGGATTGATACTTGACACCATTTTAAAGAACTTGGGTTGTTGTACACATATAGATTTCTATGAAATTTTTCATATTCATTTTTGAAAGAACTTAACTGTTTGTGAATTTACGTATTTTTGGTTGAAATTCCAGCTGGCAGATTTGAGGCAATGCTCGATTGGTGCATGGCAAAAGTTGATGATAATATATGTTGATTAACCAGATCCTTGAATCCCTTCCCTTTCCCCCCAAAGGTTTCCGGACCTTAATCGCAACTGTCGCTTTATAGCAACTGTATCCATATATAAAGAGCAAGTGCTTAAACTAATTTGTCAGCGCTGATGTCGTCTTCGGAAGAAATTATGCAAATTAGAGTTTGCTTTCAGAACAGTTTTAAAACTAGCAGGGAAGAGTTCAACGAATCCTTTTTTACCTTTAGGCTTGACGAAATGGATTATTTATTTCTAAGCATTGTCTACCCTCTTGTCTTTGCACATATAGGGTCTTATCTTTAGTTGGCACTGAAAATGATGCGTCAGTTTCCCTTAAGAGACGAGGGGAATGCTTATTTGCGGAGCCTTGTTTTCTCACGTTTACAGTGAGAGCCCAAGCACCTGTGTTTGTAATCAGTAACAAACTGTTTAATTAAAACGAAACATGTAATAAGTTTGCTACCTTTAATTTGTTTTCGCTGAAATCTTAATATACTTTTGTTGGTTTGTTTGTTCAGTAATGCTCGATTGCAAAATGAGGCGAAGGAAGAACGGATCGATAAACAGACACATGTGTATGTGTTGTGTTAGCTTATATTTGAGCGTTACACTGTGATTCTTATTCTATACTTACAAACAGATATAGTTTCCAGTGCTGGGCCGCCTGGTAAACCTGATTAACAAAGAAATATTTGCGTACTATAACAAGTGCTTCATTACGCAAAGTAGACCACATCCACGTCTATTATGACCAAGTATATATTTATCACTTTTCAGTCATTTTTGGCCATTAAGGCTGTTATTCGTCTTCGCAACGATATATTACTTTGTATTCCCGAAAGCTAACTCGAGTTGCGCAGATCCCGCTTAATCGTATTTTAATTAATAAAAGTAGTTTTCTTTATTAAAGCACTGTTTAAGGCTTTTACGGTTTTAATATGTTTCTCAACCTCAAACGTATTCGTTTAAATGTGATTGTTTATTACTGATTCTCAGTCAGAGTTGATATGAAGATAACATGCTAATCTTCCTAAAAAAAAAATAAGCGTGCAGCCTCAGTATAAGAACTAGCCTTCCAGATAATCCAATTAACACACGGTAGAAAAAATAGGATGAGATGAACGTTTAAGCCTGCTTCACACTAGCGACGCAATCGCAATCGTCATCGCAATCGTCATCGCAATCGTCATCGCAAGCACCAGTAAAAATTGATCCACACTAGAAAAGTTTGAAGGGAATTACGATTGTAAACGCAAGAAAAATCAGAATTTCCCTTTTCTTGCAATTGCGATTGCGATTACGCTTGCGTCGCTAGTGTGAAGCAGGTTTTAGTAGCTGGTTTGCCAGTCGCTCAACCTATGGTTTTGTAGTTGTTACTGTTATAGGCTGCAAAAACACTTGAGACTTCAAAGAAGTAAGCGCAATCAGGTTTTAGATGTTCGTAAAGTAAAACTGTTGACCGAGATGAAGTTTATGTTTTTCAGCTATATCCATAATTCTATATACATCTGATTTCCAGTTTTTGATATAGAATCTACATGTATATGCTTTTAAAGCTTGCATGAGCGAGTCAGTTTACCTTACCTAAACTATTATTTTGGTTAATATTTCAGCAAAAAGGTTCTGAAGTTAACCCCATTTATATGAGCAATTTTTCCTTGACAAGTTTATTTGTCAATTTGTACTGCTCGTGTATATGATCAACACGTTTTCCTTTGCAGTTTCCCATCGACAAGGTTTTCCTTGTTCGTATAGACAACGAACAGTTTCCCTTGATAAATTTCGGTTGTGCCTGCAATGCTTTGCAGCCAGTGGAGTACTTACAAAAAAATGGTCCCAGTCTTATGTCGAACTAAAATCAACACATTTTCCTTGTTGTACGTCTACACGAGGAAATTTTTGACTTGACAATTTTTCCTTATACCAAGGAAAAGCCAGCATGCCAGCTTTTCTTGACAAAGAAAAATGTCCACTGTTCTCCATCTACAAGAACAATTTTTCTTTGTTAAACTTGCTTGTGTAAATGTGGCTTAAGCAGGTGGAATTTCTTTTTAAAATTTTGTGCAAAACTAACTTGGCCCAGAAAGTAACTCGTGTTTTCGCTTGTTTGTTAAGATTTTAAACAAATATTTAATTTCTGTCACAGAAAATAAATATCTTAAATAAATATGCTTAATTAAAAAGGGGATGCAATTAAAGATTGAAAGCAAGTCAGTTCAAACGGCCAAAACATGTGTTTATACATGGTATTTGTACTAGCGGAAAGTTGAACTAAATGCATTATTCAAAGTGTATATGTTTTTGTGACCAGTTTTGCCTTTGAACTACAGGGTTTCTTTCGATTCTTTACGGTACAATCGATAATGTTAGTGGTAAGACAAAGTAGGAGAACATGCCACGAAAATAAATAGAAACTAAAATTAAAATCGAACGATGTCTTTTCGACATTATTTTCGAGTCTACGCTACACAGTGCCAAAATTTAGGAATTCAGTTAACCTTGTTTAATATTTTATCAATTTAAAGTGTGTATTTAAAAGATTTAATATAACTCTTCCATTGACAAAACTGAGATTGTAAATTAAAACGCGAATTTTTTTCGGAGACTTTTCTGTTATCTACTGCAAAACACAATTACCGAAATACAAAAGAAGCAGTGCTGGTAAACATAGTCGTCCAAATATTTATTTAGCTTACGTTAAGCCGTCTTCGAAGGTTTGGCAAGTGTTGAAAGGAAACGGTCAGCTAAACGCTTGGTGCCGTAATACTGCCAGACGAAAACTCATAAATCACCTCGTACTAGATTGTTTCACACTGGTACAGTCATTCGAGAATCAAACGTGTTTTCTTTTTTTTCTGGTTCCTGCGGCACCTTTTTGCGAAAGGTAAGTGATAGCATTTAAGAGCTTCACTATGACTTATAAAACCGATATAGCAATGACTTGGAATCCTGACTAGCTAAGGAATCTTATCCATTTTTTCTATGCCAAAAATACTTTAAAAACTCGAAATGCACGCTAAAGACATACGTCGCTTCGTGGAAATATTTATGCAATTTGTAACGACTGTAGTCGAAAACAAAATTTTTATGTTCAAAGCTTTAACTGACGGAAAGATAACAATTCAATCATACGAAGAAAACATTATTGATTCCCCACACAAACTACGAATATTATGTTTTCAAAACTGCAATCCTCACTTGCTGAGGGCCGCGATATTCAAAAAGAAGGAAAGATTGCTCTACTATTGTTTTTCAAGGATCATAATTGTTTTGCTAGCTATATTTGAATTCATGTTGAAAACGAAGAGCTTGACAAAATTTTTCACTTTCAGAGCTGCTGCGGTGGAGTAACTTAAAAAAAATTAAATATAGTTAGAAACTAGTCAAACATATCGCTTTTAGCACAAGATACTACATTTACCGACAACGACAATATATCATTTGAATACGCCATTGAAAATATTCCTTTTTTTTTCTTTCTATGTTGTAGGTTTTGTTTAATGACAACAAAAAGTAAACTTCAATTTTGTTATGTCATCTCCTGAACTTCATGGTGATTACTTGCAACAGGTAATCTGTCAGTTATGATTGGTGCCTTGTAAACAGACAGCTTATGAGTTGCCCCAAGCCATTTTCGTATTTTACGCCTACACTTAGAGCACTATTAGCGAACTGTCACTAAAATAAATTTGTTTAAGCTTGTAAGCGTCATTATACAAGCTTGCTTTGTTCTAATAAGTCCGATTCCCTTTCTTGGCATTTGCCAGCTGTCACACTTTACTAATTGCATGGATAGTTTGTTCGCTTTGAACTTAGAGCAAACTTTATTTTTTTCATTTTAGAAATTGAAGTATACTTTTTCCATGGGATAACCTTTTTTTCGGTTTATGCTAATTGAGGAGGGTATATAAAATGAAGGAACCGGACTCTCTCTCTCTCTCTTTCAAAAATTCAGCACAAAGCGTAAGAGTAGCCAATAAAAAGCATCAGGATAACGTTATAAAATCTTTAGAAGAAAAGAACTCATATCAAAGGATATGGATTTTACTGCACATAAAGACCTTGACATACCAAATGGTAAAAAAATGCAAGAAAAACAAACACGAAAATCGTACTCAATGCATATCGAAACTGGAAGATTTTAAATAACTAAAATTTTGCAAGACGCAGCAGTAATTTTTGCTCTTCTGCCTCAGTGGAAGATGAAAAACACGTTTACTGTATTAGTGTAAGTGTTGTAAACATCTTAAAAACTTACATTCCCTGACCAATATTCAGACACTTAAGGGGTAATCTCTCCAATATTCAGACACTCAGGGGTAATCTCTCCAATATTCAGACACTCAAGGGGTAATCTCTCTAAATTAGAGCAAGCTGTTGCAAATGATCTTTTAAACTGAAAGCAGATAGGTCGTTTTTTAACAACAAAGTTTATTAATCAGTTCTTTTTTTTCGAATAAAGCAGCTAGCACTACCAGCGGCAGACTTAAATCAACGAAAAACATGTTTACTTATTTACTGTAGCACGCAGTATTGTAACATAGTTGGATTTAATATATTTTACATAATTGTCATTGTCTTGTAGCTTTGAAAAGTTATGTCAAAACGATCATGCAATGGCTCTCTACTCTACACTGCAATACAGTCCAATGTAATGCCATACACCGCATGACAATACAATACCACACAATATTTTACAATACGACACAATACATTATGATACGTTACACTATAAGCTATGCTATGATGTCCATGCAGTACACTACATTACATTACAGCACAATACATTACGTTGTAGCACATCACAATACAATACATTACAATACAATACAATACAACATAACCTATTAACAGTAATCCAAAACGCTTGGTTTAGCAGAAAGTGTAATCCTCTTCCTTCTTACTTTTTAGAATGAAGCCCACTAACAAAGAGCTGGTTCTCTTGGTTTTATGCACTATTTTACGAATATCAAAGGCGGTGTATGATTTGAGGCCGTTCGCTCAAACAGATGATCAAAGTCGAACTGGAATGTTTGAAAAAATTGCAGAAGGTAGGGCTTCTATTGCTTATAGCTTCTATACGTTCTACTTGTCCGGTCTGCCGGTCCTAGAAAACTAGTTGTGGTTGCTGTTAACGAAAAAAGCCATTTCCCTGGCCTCCTCCTCAAATCAAAATAGTTCAGTGTCGGTAGAAGGGCTTTAAAGTAGGGTTTTTAGCCTGACTGGAACCGTACAATTTATTTCTTGGGCTCAAATATACACGAGTGTCTCTTATTTACATGTAGGGATTCCGATCTGACCGTAACAAATAATTTCCGAAAGACGCTATCGTTTATGAAATACCCGTTTCTAAGATAGTATCCCAGAATGATTGCCAGGTGAACTTTTTGTTTGTTTCTACTAGAATTTGAGTAAAAACAATTTCTTAAGTCCAATTCATGATAATGACGTCATCGCAACGTTATCCAGTTGCCATTTCCAATTTTTTGCAGCAGCACTATTGCGAAATTATATGATGAAATAAACTACCTTTAGTTAGTTGGTCAGAATATACATTTATCTTCCATAGAAGTAACTACATCGTTAGATTTACGTGTTTCAAGTTTCAAAACCAAGTAGAACGGCAGAAACAGAAAAATAACCAAATTTGGGAAAAAAATGTGGTTGTTATTTTAACCTCCTGCCTCATTCACATAAAACAACTATAACATTATGTTATCCGATTTAATTTGAGGAAAAGTCCAAAAGTTACAAATGTTCTAAATAGGATTGAGCTTTATATAAGGGGCGAGTTTTAAGTTTGCAATCTGACCTAATTGTTGGATATCTATATTTCACAAAGTGGAAGATCTACACATACTGGCAAACATATAGTTTTGAAGTATCCAAGATGTAATTCTTATTAAAACAATTTATCATTTATTATTCGTTTGCAGATAAAGTATTAAAAAATCATGTGATTGCAAAGTACATCCTTAACAGCGAGTTTGAGTGCCTGCACAAATGTGTCGCTAACCTCGACTGCAAGTCGTTTAATTTTGAACAAAGCCGTTCAAACTACAAGAAACGCTGTTGGCTTAATAGTGAAACACGCGAAACGATGCCATTAGATTTTGTACAACGAAAGTCATTCGCCTACTTTGGTTGGGAAAAGGTTTGTAGTGTCGTATCCTACCACATATATTTGTAAGCTATAAATTAATAAGTTAAAGTTTCAATAAGAATGAATCAATATTAATAACAACAGTAATATAGTTACATTAATTTTATAATGTGCATTTTAATTTAGTGGTTAAGGCGCATAACAGTAAAATGAATTACAAACAAACGGTCCGAGAGCGAAAGATAGCATATATTAATGATAAAAACACTTATAAAGTGCTTGTACAGATAAGCTCTAAACGGTAATTACAATGACCTAAAACACAGTTGGCTAATGAAATACGTTTAGGATTTCTGTGACAGTTGTAGCTAATAGGTATAGTAGACCAATGGAACTTAGGGGGCGTCGACAAATCAAAAAATAACTTAAAAACCTCCGATGGACGTTATCCTGACACCCCCTCCCCCCTTCCTAATAACGACCCTTCCATACTATGTCAAGCTACTGAATTAAACAAAAACGCACAGTCGCAAAATGGGACTATGTGAACAAATTTATGTGGAGCTATGATTTTGTTCCAAAAAATGAGCGGGAACACTTTAAGACAACACAAAACACAATTCTGATTCATGAAACAACTCATTGCAAAACAACGTTCTTGTCTCTGCAAAATTTTTAATTATTTCGGTTTACTGTCATGTCTTCAAACTGAGATTAATTTTATTTATTTATAATGTTTATAATGTAAGCATTCAAAGCAACTTACGTAACGACGCTTAACACCTTTCTTTTCACCTTCAGCCCCCGTGCGCTGTAACTCACTGTATGAATGGGGGAACGTGTGTGAAGGGAGGACCTGTGTCAGCATACAAGTGCATGTGCCCATATGGTTACACGGGAGTGCACTGTGAGACGTACCGTGGTAAGTGTTTAGTGTATAGAAACATTACTGGCTTTGCGCAGCAGCTTAGTTACTTTTTATGAACAACAAATGTGCCTGTTTAGTTGCTCTGGGCACAAGTTCACATGTTGTTTTTGCCAAGCTGTTGACTGAGAGGTAGACAACAACTTAGATTTAAATTGGAAATAATCAACTTTGACGGCCACGGAAAACAATAATAAAATTGTAATAAACATATAAAATTTAAACATTTCAAGCTTATAGAAAACAAACAAACAAGCAATGAATGACATCTACAACAAGAACTTAATTATATAAAGTGTGAAACTATTTCAAATAAGGTAATACTGTTCTCATTGCTACTAGACCCTTTAGATTCATTCGTCATTTTTAAGTTTGATGCTTTCCATCAACCGCAAAAAAAGCTCAACTGACCTGCGCACATGTACATTTCGCGATTAACTTCATGGCAATTTAAAACATTATCTATTTCTTAAAAACATTATTTATTTCTTAAAAATCTACAATATCTTATAGGGGCCAGAAAGGCAATCGAAAGTAAAGAATTCTTCCCGTTCAATAACTCGAGCCTGCTGGGTTGTCAGCACACTTGGGTCTCAATCGAAACTTTCTATAGCAGGCCTGAGTTCAAGTCCCTCTTGGAGAGTTAACTATTTTTTTTTTTGCAACGAATGCATCGAGAGGCAAAAATATACATTGTGTTTTTGTTTCTATCGCCAAAACAAACACAGGGAGACAACAATTCTTCAATGGGTCTTGGATCAATGAGAACCGTGGGTCTAAAAACACCAGACCAACATAATGATTTATGTGATGTAACATTTGGGTATCCATTTTGCTTTTGAAGGCTATGATGTTAAATTCACCAACCAAAATGGGAGTGAGTCGCTGACACTTGAGTTAACAAGAACTTTAGACGCGTTCACAATCTGCTTCTGGATCCAGACCACCGTCCACGATCGTCCAGCGGCAACAGTCTGGTCCTACGTCACCTTGAGCCCTTTCACTGTTGTTGTAGCGTTGCGGATTTATAAGAACGGAGACATTGAGCTGATATTGAATGGTGAACGCAGGTAACATATTCGTCTTTGTTTACGTTTTTATAAAACATATCATACTAAATACAAACGTACATACGGCTTACATACATACATGCATGCATACATACATACATACATACATACATACATACACGCACACACACATACATACATACATACATACATACATACATACATACATACATACATACATACATACATACATACATACAAACACACATACTTACATAATTATTGTACGATAAAATGGTCAAAAGCTAAAACATGATAAAAAGCGTTAACATGAATCGGTTACTCGCATTTCACGCTATAAAGCGATCTTCAGACTAAATAAGTATTTACTTATTAAAGCATTTTACCATGTTTTAGTTTTTTAACTATTTTATCCTACAATATTCACTGCTCTGTACAACGTACATTAAGCCCTCTCGTGCCCATGCGACACAAGTTTCACATTACATTACATTACATTATATTACATACACACACATACACACAAACATACATACATACATACACACATGCGCTATTGAAAAGACTTCATGTCTCCATAGTACCTGGATATGCAGTGCTGACAAGCTGTAATAAGAGCGAAACAGCTGTCCAATGCTGCCACTTCCTAGGTATCTCGGCTGCGCATGCGTGGTTCTTGGTATTGTGGATGCTTTGTTGAGTCCTCTGATTTTGGGACTGTACCAAACTTCTGTCATACTATTTGCATTACGCATAGCTCACCCTTTTGAGTTTGAGCACTCTGGTATACAGAAGTTCAGTCTCAAAATCCTTCTCTGAGCTGCACTGATTAGCCCTCAAAGGGCGATACAGCATATGGCTGCAGATTGAGTACGCCCATGTATGTATGTATGTATGTATGTAAGTATGTATGTATGTATGTAAACACAGAGCTCATATTTTAAGAGTATCAGTTTACAATGGCGCATGCTTGCAAAAAATGTATGCACGGGTGTTTCATACAGTACTGACTGTATCTGACTATGCATTTACAGAAGACACCGGTACGTTCCTTTGGTTGTTGATATCTGGTACCAGTTGTGCGCAAGCTGGGAGAACCATGCTGGAAGCTACACGTTATATTTAGGTGGTTCTGTGATAGCTGGAGGAACAGCTCTTGCCAAAGGTGTTGTGATGCCTCGAGGAGGTTCTTTTAT
>JAOBYE010623075.1:0-12130 GCA_025403585.1 Parazoanthus swiftii
AAATTCGACTTGTAAACAAGCTCGTTTTAGTAGTTGAGAATTAGTTTAAGGAAGAAACTAGTGTAAGGTTGGTTAATTAGGCAAGATATTGCAATAATTACAGAAATTTGACCATTACAGATTATTCAAAGCTGAATATGTTTGTTTCCTTAGCAACCAAAGATACCTACGTTGCCACAGCAACCGTTTGTGTGAAGCAAGTTGCATTTTAATTGTTCTAAAAAAGTCCCTCAAAAAAGTAGTTTTCCTTTGTAGAAAAATTGTGAAACATGCTGTCTTTGTCTGCATGCAGATTCTAAGACAGTATTAACAACCACTTATTCTTTTGTGCATGCAATAACCAAGATATGTATTTGAATGAAAAACCTTGGATCATTTGCTTGAATTGACTCATTTCACAAATTTTCGATGCAGAACAAATCCTTTGTTTTTGCATGGTAAGTCTCGGCACCGTGACGAGGCTTGCCATGCAATAACAAAGGATTTGTTCAGCATGGCTAATTCGTGAAATGAGCCGGTCTATAGATCAGGAGATATTAGCTTGTTCAGTTCATCCCAAATCCATATTAATTCATCGTCGTGAAATTTGGTTTTTCAGGGAGATGGTCTAATCTGAAAGAAATTAAAACAATTAATAAAAGAATGTTATCATGGCAATTAAGAAATGCATGTTACCGTGTTACCATGTTACCTAGTTAGTCAAGGGTAATCGCCCGACCCCCATGTTCTGACCTCTGGCCGGTCTTCTCAGTCAGTCTCTTTAAGGCCAAAACTCTGACAAAGTCCTGGACTATGATTAGAAGGGTTTATCTTGCAGAGAAAAAAAGGTTTTTAATAGGATAAACTAAACTAGTTATGTTTTTTAAAAAAAATACTAAAAAAAGAGTTTTATTTTATTTACTTTTTGGTGTTCCAACTTTGTCCCCAGCTGCAACTACATTAAAAAAGTTGTTACTTTTATAGAGTTTATTTGAATATCATGAAAGTTAAGCCAACAATCAATTATAATATTTGTTATGTTTTGAAGGTTATTATGTTGCTATGGCTACCTTTGTTGCTGCGGAAATTGTAAAAACGCTTGTTTTTGGCTATTATAGCAGTTTTCTTTAACTACGAGGTGTTACTTTTCTTTCTTGGAAATGAAAAAAAAAACAAAAAATGGGAACCACGTTGTTCAACATAATGTTCGCTAAGATTATAAATGTTTAAAAAAGTTAAAAGGCTAAAGTATGTACAAATAAAACCGAACGTTTTCGACTAAAAGTCATCATCAGGGTTTAAATAATGTGGAAACCACATTATTTTGACAAAAACGAATTATGACAAACTGGTTACCATAGAAACTACTCAAAAGCCGGTAATTTAAGAAGTTTTTGGGAAATGCTCCTAAATAGATACTTTACATTACAACAGTTAAAATACAACTTTCTTTACGCAAAAGGTTGCTGTGGCAACGTAGGTTGTTATTGTACCTTTGGTTGCTATGGAAACAAATATATTCAGCTTTGTTCATCAGTTATGGTCAAACTTCTGTAATTATTGCAATATCATGCCTAACAAATAATGAAAAAAAGATTCGACTTTTTTTGTGAAAGTCTCTCTGCATGGTGGTTACCAACATTTTACTAGCTTCTTCCTTAAACTACTTTTGAACCACTTATGAAATAATCTCCACGTTTCAAGTTAGTAAGGGCAAGAAAAGTTATTCATTTTTGCCATCAGGCTCGTATGTGACTCGGTATTTAGTAGTTTGTTTTACTTGGGTTATATGCAAGTAATCGGACCATAATCCCTGAGACTTGTTGTTGTAATGTCTTTTTTGTACGGAGAGATGTGTGCTGTGCTTGGTTGCGGTCAATAGTGTAATAAATCGATATGTGTGGGTGGGTTTGGGGGGATATATGTGCGCTTGTTTGAATGCTGGTGCATGGCAGAGCCAGGTATGTTTGGGTGGGTGTTATTCCTATTTTCATGAGCGTGTGTGTGTCTTTGTGTTTGTGCGTGTGTATGGGGGGGGGGCTCTTGCGTGTACATTGGGTGTTAAAGCGAGCTAGGTTGGGGTTACAATGAAGTTTTAATTTTGTTTGTATTTCTGTGTTTTTTAAGGAAGGGGGAATTGTCTATGTGTATCGTTGTGTGTGTGCGTTTGGGTAAAACGAGGTAGGCTGGGACTGGTATTATTTTTGTTTGTACGCGTTTGTTTGTGTTTGTGTGTACGTCGGAAAAATATGCGTGTGTGTGTGTACGACTTTGTGTTTGCAAAGATTTCTGTTAAACTACTGGCGTGACTTAGTTAGATAATTTTTGAAGAGCTCTGCACCATTTAAACTAACTGGTAAACAAGCTTGGTAACCTGGTAATCTATCCGACGGTGGACTGGATAGAGTTGAGTGTTTTTTGGTGAAAAATGAAAAAGGGGGGGGGCTAAAAACTTGCAGTGGTTGGTGCATTCACTTTCTATCTAACAAGCTCAGAGACATGGGGGGAGAGAGTGGAGGAGGGAGAATGTTCCAGCGGCATGGAACGGGACGCATTTATTTGTGATTAGCTTGCAGCTTCACCAGGGACAAGTAGAAAGTGTGTGATACAAAAGAAATAACTTATTGGTTCGTGAACGAGGGTGGCTAGCGCCCCTGCTCCCCTGCTGAACCGGCGTTGATTCAGGTTTAAAGAATAGAGTAATAATTGACAATGCAAACAACGCATTTTAAATATTCTTGGCTTGGCTTCGCGAACGAAGATCTGTTAGGGGTGTTGTCCACGTCTGATGGAGGCTCGCGGGTGGCTGACTAGGCGAATTCTCGACAGACAGACAGACTCGACCACAGCGGCTGCATGGGAATGTCACATACGGGGTTGGTGCTGTTACGTCGCGGTTTTTCCTTCCGTTTCGCTTTTCCTCAAGGGCGGTTTTGCGATTGTTCTCGAAGGAGGACACTGCCTGGTTGACTGTATGACGCAAACTTCATGGTCGGTAGCAAGGGCTGACCACTGTTGGTGACTGATGTGGCATGCTGATAGAAATTTCTTGAGGGAGTATTTGAATCTTTTCTTTGGTGCTCCTCTGTCACGGTGCCCGGTGGAAAGCTCCCTGTAGAGGAGTATCTTGGGCAGTCGGTGGTCTTCCATTCGAGAGACGTGCCTTGCCCAGCGAAGCTGTGTCTTCATGGGAACTCCTGCTTGTTCAAGGATTTCGGTGTTTGTGACAAAGTCGCTCCAGTGGGTGTTTAGGATGGAGAGTAGACAGCGCTGATGGAAACGCTCAAGAATTCGTATGTGATAACGGTAAGTGACCGTTAACTCTGAACCATACAGGAGTGTGGAGAGTACGGCTGCGCGATGCACACTTATCTTTGTGCATTTCTTCAGATGTTTGTTTTTCCACACTCGCTTCTAGAGCCTGCCGAACGCACTGTTACCTTTTGCTAGTCTTTTGTCGTGTCCTTGTTGATGAGATGGTACACCCTAAATAGCTGAACTGGCGGACTGACTTCAGCTCTGACTGGCCGATGGTGATAAGTGGAGGGCGATACTCTTTCTGGATGGTGCAGGACTTCTGTTTTCTTCAGGCTGATTACCAGGCCGAAGAGTCGCGCAGCATCTGCGAAGCAGGAGGTAATGCGCTGCAGTGATGCCTCTGTATGGGCAAGAAGGGCAGCGTCATCTGCGAAAAGCAGCTCTTGGATCAGTTGCTCCAGTGTATTGGTATGAGTCTGCAATCGCCTTAAATTGAACAAGCTGCCGTCAGAGCGAAACCGGATGTAGACGCCGCCTTCGTCGTTGATGTCATTTAGTGCTTGCTAAAGCATCATGCTGAGAGAAGATGGAGAAAAGTGTTGGAGTCAGAACTTATCTTTGCTTTACCCCGCTGGAGATGAGAAACGGCTCTGAGAGGTCACTACTGTGTCTAACTTGGCCACGCCGATTCTCATGTAGTTGGATTACAATGTAGAGGAACTTTTGGGGGCAGCCGAGTCGTTCTAAGATTTGCCAGAGACCCTTTCTGCTCACGGTGTCAAAAGCTTTTGTCAGGTCCACGAACGTTACGTAGAGGCCCTTGTTTTGTTCGCGACACTTCTCTTGGAGCTGTCGTAGGACAAAGACCATGTCGATCATACTCCTATTGGCTCTGAAGCCGCATTGGCTCTCTGGGAGGTGTTCGTCTGCGATGTGCGGTATCAGTCTGTTCAGTAGCACCCTGGCTAGAATCTTGCCTGCGTTGGAGAGTAACGTAATCCCGCGGTTGGTTTTAAATAAGAAAGCGATAAGTAACATTGTTGTGCATGCGTGGTTAAGTATAGATACTACAGCAACTTTCTGGTTGATAGAGGGTCTGCTTTGGATTAATCAATTAACGAAGCAAAGGTTGCTGTGAGGACCATTTGTTTCGCTTTTTGCTCAATTCAACGTGTTTGACAGCACCCCCTCCCTGCAGGAATACCTCTGGTCAATTTGGGCCATGGGCGCTTACTCGACATGGGCGTTTCTTCGGTTCTTCATCTCCCGCTAATTTACTATTATTATAGGTTAGCATTTCCAGCTTCATTGTTTATTTATAAATGCATCATCGGCTATTGTAGGTTAATACGATAATTCAATACTTTGATCTTCGGCCCAAACGTCAATGAAATTAACAAACAATAGCTAAAAAGTGCAAAGGACGCAACATTTGACTTCTTTTAAGGGGGGGGGGGGCTTTAAAAAAAAAATCCTGAAGCACCCTAAAGCAAGAAGACCTGAGACTTGAACACTACTTTATTGAAAATTATGCCAGCAGGAAGTATTCTTGTACATTTCAAAGGTAAGGTCGCAAACATGCAATTTTGAAACTTGATTAAAAAATCTCAAGAAAGTAGCTCCGAATTTCAGTATTAATGAAATATTTCAAACCGAGTGCTCAATGTATTCCTATTTTTTAACTCATAAGTCAAGAGAAGTCTCAATCACATGGCCTAAATAAATTTGTCAGTTTCTTGCGTGTTTTGTCGGCTGGTGACAAACACAAAATAAACCTGTTCTTAATTGAAACTTGCAAAAATGTTTTCAGTCTTTGAATTCGCTACTAAAATTTCGTTTCTAAGAAAATTTGGTGTTCTAAGGATTGTTAAATACATGAAGACTGCGGCTACCTGGCGTACGCGATCACGTTTCTGACAAAAAAAAAACTAAAGATCGCCGCACACGAGAGGAAAGTTCGGAATAAACTGCTTCGTGTGCGGTATAGCCTTTAGGCTTTTATTCACAGACACGAACGACTTGCGAAAACACTTGAAGGAAGCCTGGTGGTCCAACTTGGAATCCGTGCTTCTATCACTGAAATTTCGTTGAGAAATATAAACTTATTTCAAGTTTCTCAGAACTTAGGGAAAAGGTGTGTTCACATTCGTTTGATAATTCCAATGCAGGTTGCTAGTGAGTCAAGGGTGACAACCAACAGAAATGTGGTCGAGATCGGCCGACCCCCATGATCTGACTTTTTTTGGTTTGGCCCAGTTTTCTCAGTCGTCACTCTTAACTTCCTAAATGTAACACTATCTACTAAGGCAACTTCCTGGGTGTCACTTATAAACTACCTGTTTGAATACCAAAAATCTAGATTTATCGTGCAGATTGTCGTTCAAGCGAATTTCCCCGTCTCGCCGCTTGTCGCTCCGACAGTTTTTCGCTGTCTGACGTTATGAAACGAGACAGTTGATGTTGCCATTGTGAGTGTTCTTTTCGTTGCTTCTCCTTGTTTGCCTTAAAGAAATCATTTAAATGGGTACTATAGTGTGCAGCACATTGATGCCACGAGGCGTAGTTTTCGCTTTTATTTTTATAAGAACCAGTAAAATTGGCAGAGGCTCATTGTTCTTAATTTTTTGGCGATTTAAGCCTCAAACTGTTCCATAAAATGTTATTATTTCTCTACGTGGTTCAAATCGAGTAAAAACTAAGCCTTAGAGATTGCAATACATGTATTGGAAAACGAACTGCTAGGTGGGTGTCAGTTTTTAATAAATTTCTTGTCCGTGGATTTACCTGGAATTATCCGAGTTATTTTCCCGAGACGATTTTTAGTGTTCGTCCCAGGATTCGAAACTTAGCTATTGAGGCCGAGCCTCAGCCTGTTCCTAAATTCTTCTTAAATTTTAGCAAACTTGAGCCTCGTTCTTCTTATAAAGTTGTTCTCATAGAAAAAAGCGTGTATATTTTAAACAACACTTTTAATCTCCGGCGCGTTTCAATATACCACGCCTCGTGTCTTCAGTGTGCTTCTCCGATTAGCGCCCGCTCAGAAAAGATACTATACTGAGAACAAATGCGTTTGCAGTTCTTTACCTCTATTAGTTTAATTATAAGATTTTACAATAAAAAGAACTTGCAGAAAATTAGTTTTCAAATTGAAAAGTGTTTGGTTCAAGGGTGGCCCTCAACACCACTTTGCATTTATTAACCACTTTTTAGCATCGATCTTCACGGGGGGTACTCAACCCACGTTTTTTTTTGGGGGGGGGGTTCAGCCCAGATCCTCAAACAGTGACCCTGTCTATGAGGATTGTCGCTAACTTATACCATGTTCATGATTTTGAGATCATATTTCACACGTTTTTTTCGCTAAAACACGTAATTTCCCCGCGAGCTTTTCAGCAACCTTTTCATAGCAAGTGTTTGTTTCAGTGATTGAGGATCTCATTCAGACTGCCATCAACGGTTCACAATGATTTTCTGTCTGAGACATTAAGTTGCGATATCCGTTAACAAACCACAACACCAGGATAACTCTATAGATTCTGTTTATGATAAATCTTCAAAAACTCAAGTATTCTATACCCTTGTCTTGATAAGGAGGCCGAAAAAGTATACACTGCTACACAAGAGTACCCCCAAAAGGATCTTCACTTGTGTGTTGAACCCACTACCAAAGGGCAATATAAGCATTCAAAATAGCCTTGATATTGCACAGCACTAAAAATACTTCAGTAGTCACAAAGCCAGCAACGACAGCGAGAACACTAATCCAGGAAGAAAACCTAAAAAAGAGACTACGATGGAACTAACAAAAAATTCAAGGAATTGTAGTGGAACCCTCAACCAATGCGTGAGTAAGTATTTTAGAATGAATCCGGACAGTGCCTGGGCTTTGATCTTGGCGAACGTAGCTACAATGCCATTCACGATTACACTGAACTTGTTGGTGATCGTTTGTATCAGCCGCACTAAAAGATTGCGGGACAGCAACTCAAACGCTCTACTCGCTTGTTTGGCAGTAACCGATGTTTTCGTTGGAACAACAGTTCAACCGCTACAAATTGTTGGCTTCGTCTGCAGTACAACAAACAGCTGCACTGTTTGTAATTTTGGCTTAATTACTAGCACTCTGACGGTGTTTCTTTGGTGTTCATCTATTCTTCACATCAACATTATCGCTGTAGAGCGATACATCAGCATTAAACACGCCTTGAGATACAAATCCATTGTCACCACTAACAAGCTCAAAGTTTCTGTTATAACTGCATGGATTTGTTCAGCCTGTTTTCCTGTTGTGGTAGTTGCGGGTCTCGATCCCAAGTTACTCGATTTCTTCTACGCTGCTTTTTTAACCATTTCTCTTTTTGTAATAATATCATGTTACGTTGCTTTATTTCGCGAGTCCTGGCGTCACAAGAGAATGATTCGTGTAGCGCGACTCGGACCAGAACAGAACATCTCCCGCACCAAAGAGTTCAAGGCCATGCACACCACGGCGCTAGTTGTGGGCTCGGTTCTGCTGATTTTTGGTGTTATAATTGTTTCCGTAGCTGTGATGTACGCTCTGCGAATCAGCAGAGCCACAAGAATGCAGATTTACGCATGGCTTTGCTTTTTGGGAAGTCTTAACTCTCTAGTAAATCCATTAATATATTTCTGGCGTGTTGATGATCTGAGAGGAGCTGTAAAAAAGATCTTTAGCAAGCTGCTTATTTAACTGACTGAATATCGGAGAGCTTATAATATTGTAAGATTCTGATGTCTATTGTACGAAAGTTTCCTACTGGGAATTTTGTCAGGGAATAATTGTTGGTTTTGTTTATTATTGCGAGCGAATGCAGCAACCCAGGTATGAAGGCTAAGGAAACTAAACTTTAACAACTTTTCAAATAGAACACGAACAATCGATCGTGACGCCTTCACCACGCTTTTCAACAATGTGGACACTTATGTGCCACACCTGTGCGGAAGAAGTTGCGCTATTTTGATTCAGTACTTCTCTATTTGGAGTTTTGACGTCAGTCTGAACAGCTGGTTTACGACTGTGAAAAAACACCGTGCAGGTGGACTATTTGAGAAGAATCGTTAATGAGAGCATGACTAACTTCTAAACAGTGGAAAATAGAAAATAGACATGTTGCTGAGTACCTCAAGTATATATCTATTTTTAATTAAATAAAGTACGGCTAAAGACTCAAATCAACTTTAATAACAGCGGTATTTTATGTTAGAATTCACAATCAAAACAACGCATTTAGAACTTTAAAGTTGTACGACGTGCACTGGAGGAACAATAGAACCAAAGACTAAAATAAACTGGGAATAGAAAGAACCTGTATTTGCACACGGCGGAAAGTTCTATAACACTTCCAACACACACTTCAAACAAAGTCTTTTCTAGTTTCGGGGATGTAAGCGGAATCGTGACTGATCGTTTCTGCAGAACCGATTCTAGTCACTGCCGAAGACAGTCCCTAATTTAAGATGCACGTGCAATGACGAGAAACCTACCGATGTTCTCAGCGTCCCCACGTTTTTTTTGATCTTTGGTTCTAAATTTTCCTCCAATACACTGTGACTACGGTAACTGCCGCTGACCGCCAAACTGCGCAATTTAAAAACCCATTAAGGAGTTAGCGCGGAACATCTTTTTGATGTTGGTTTAGAACTAGTTTAAATACATCATTCGATAATTGAACACTAAGCAGCCTGTTTCGCTGTTTTTCTTGCTTATTTCCAAACAACCAAATTGGTCTTCTATTCCACGTTTTTGTACATGTGCTGACCAAATATGTCCCAGGGTAAGAAGTTTGGCCTGATAGAGTATGGACCCGGAGATCTGGAATCTGAACTCAATGACGGAGGGGTGGGGGTGGGGATGGTGGGGCATTGGAATAAGTAGTCGCGATTTCATGTCGCCTCCTGTGCCGCTTCCCATGGGCGCATGTGCGAAAGAGCACAAAAGGTTTTGACCCACGAAGAGACAAAGACAGATGCGGGAATATGGAGCGAGAATATATTCTGGGTGGTCTCACAGAGCAGGGGATAGATTTTGTTTTAAAGTGGCTGCGAGAGAAAAATATTCAAAACCCATGTAGTGTCTGTGCAGATACGTGTGGACATGAAGAGATGCCTAGTTAAAAATAATAAAATACCACGTGCGGCAGGTAACAAAAGACAGGTTGAAGACCAAATATTTCCTGCATGTACAATCTCCATTGTTATTGTTAAGATGAACAAACGTTTTGTTTACAATATATTTCAAATTTAAGCTCACACTTTGACAAAGGACTGTCATACAGGTATTGCTTATTTTCTTGGTTATCTTGGTGAAAGTAGTTGGCCGAAACTTAATCGAGTCATGAACAACGATATGAAGATTAATTTTACGGCTAGGCAAGTCCACTTTACTTTAAGGTACAAAAGTCCCTTCCTGGAAATGCGATCAGTGATTTTTGTACTACGTAAGAGCGCTCCTGGCTGGCAAAAGAACAGTAGAACAGTAGACCCACAGTGAAAAGAGGAGGCATTTTCGCCTCTCGGTCTTTGTCTCTGCCTGCCTGTCTCTCTGTTTGTCTGTCTCTTAGCACAACTTAACTCTGTCTTTGAAAAAGCCACGGAATCATTAGCGAAATATGTTTAACCTCAAGCTACCCGTTTCGTTGTTTACAAACACCAGTTAACGATCACTTCCTCTTCGGTGCATCCAATGCCAGCTAAGAGCGCTCTCATGCACATAGTACAAAAATCACAAAATAGAGTTTTCGTGCATAAAGTCAATGCGAATCCCGTATATGTGGATATATGACGTCACACGAGCAGTTTTGCATAAAATTAAAAACTCATTAGTGGACCTGCCCTCGTTTCTTTATCCTCGATTTTAAAGGAAATGGCGGCAAATTTCGAGTTTTCGCGCTTTTGCATACAAAAATTTAGGTTGATAAATACTCGCTGACAACTTTTTACCATGTTCAACATGTAGCCCCATGTACTTACTTTTACTCAAACTCAAATTTAACGGTGTGTGATGTGTTTTACACGGCCCCTTTTTGCATTATGCAAGCAATGGTTCAAGGTCAGATTTAGTATGGAAACATGCATCTTTCAAGCTCTTTCAGGTCGATGTCCTAATTAAACTTTAGTTTCTCCCTTTCTAGAACCGTGTGGAAACAATCCACCATGTTGAACTGATAGCCCCCTGCCTTTACTTCAAAACAATGTTTTGTTCAAGCAAATCTGTGCAGGTTTAGTGGGCACCTTTTACTTAAAACCAAAATGCCTTCCAAAATCAGTTCGAATCTCGCGCTCGGAAACCTTCGGAAGCACTGCTGCATTAGTTATTTCAAACTGGTGGTTGAGCTGGCTCCGCCCCCTCACAATCTTCGCCATTCATATGCAGATAGACAAACGAGCGGCTACTTTAAACTGCAACGCTATTGTCTTTTTTAAATGACGCATATTTCGCGGTGTGATTATCAGTTGCTTTAGAGAAGGCGTCGAGAACATGGGTTATACTTTATTAGGCTGGATTGACATTTAAAAAAACTTCATCCCGGAATGACCCTTAAGCAAAACAACAAGCTTCCAGAGCCTGATCCACGGCCGCGTTCCACTGCCCCGCAGACTTCGAAAGATCGCCACAAGAAAGAGCCTTGTCTCCTCGAGCAGTGCCGGTTTTATAAAGTACCGGTTTCAAGAATAGACTCTCGTGTTAAAAAGAGGCATAAAATGACAATGATTGAATACAGAGAAAGGCTGAAGTATCAAGATCGTAACCAAAGCAAAAGACGGGTTTGCAACCGCGGATCGACACCAGAGAAGTCCAGGAAGTTGTGGAGTAAGAAAAGGCTGGCTGAGAAGATGCGAGTAGTGCTAGAAAGAAGCAAACTTGTGTCTGAAGATATACCTGAAGATACCGTTTTCACAATGGACTGGGGAAACTACTAGAATCGCTATAAGTAAAAACGGCTTTTTTCAAAGCCACCAATTCTAACAAAGATAATGATCATAACACTTCAAACAACTAAGTTTACTTGCAGAAGAATTACTTAGTTTCACTTTGAGAAATATCGGAACACAAAATCTGATCGACTGCATAAACACGAATCATAGTACGACTTAAAGTATGGGAATCGCCGGTTCCTCTTTAACTTTTACTTAATATAATTAAAAGATTACGTTATGCTTTTTTAATTTCAGCGCAAGTTTAAGTCAGTCAACTTTGACAAAAACTGTTGACTGATGTGATAATGATTCGTATAGTAAGTTAAACTGAAGTGCAAAACGCCCCTTTTGTGGGAAATGAGGCCAAACTGCTACAAGTCATATTATTTTAAGCTGAAGTCGTAACCCTTTTTTGAACCAAGAGAGTAGTTTCCCTCTAGCCTTTCTCTTGGCAACCAGACACTCAACATTGAAAAGTTCGGAGAGAACTTCTCTTTTTAGTTGTGACCGGCGTCGCCTCTCGAATCCATGGAATATCTGGCGCGGAATTGTTAAACCTTGACTGGCTTTGGCCGCGCTCTTTTTGCCATCTTTAATAGTTAAGTGAAGTTACGAAAAATTAAAATAAACATTGCCTCACTTGTTTTTTAGACTTATTCTGAGGTATAAACAGGATCGAGCTTCACCAATTACAAACGAATGGTGATAGTAAAACACCAGACGATAGCGGATAAGCTAGCTTTAGTAATAAATTGTTTTGCTTCCATAGAAACCGCCAGTCGATCTTTTTAATCCCAACGGGATGGCGGTCCCTCTATGGTGCTAAAGTTTCTTCAAAGAAGTTACAGCTTGAATTATTCAGATAATAGATATTTTGCTACGTGGAAACCGCCGGCTAAAACTAGCTATCATATGTGGTGTAAATGGTTAACTATCGCACTAAGACGCTGGGGAT
>JAOBYE010623297.1:0-26946 GCA_025403585.1 Parazoanthus swiftii
CCTCCCCCTCCCACATGTGCTTTTTACCACTGAAAAAAGAGTGTGTATAACAAAATAAATCACGGACGCGAAGCGCAATGTGATACGAGACGATGATCGACTGACATATTATAGTACTCAAGTCATGCATAACTGGAGAAAACACAAAGTCACTGGCAATGGGATGACAAACTTGATGCCTTTAATTCTCCAATTCCTGGCGTCGCCTCTCATATCAGGTTCCAGAGCAGTAGACAAGAACTTTCGATCCAATTCTCTTATCGGGAAAGTGTGTGTGGAAAAATCTGGCACACTGAAAACACAAATAAGTAAAAGACATCACCTTTTGTTCACAATGAATCGCGGTCGTTAGATATCGTCGGACCAAAGATACTTAAAATTACACGTTCTTGCAGATTTCTTTAAAATAAATACATCTCTGTGGTTATGAGCTTCCCGGATTTAAGCCCTCATAGTCGTAATTCAAACAAGAAACTTCCATTTTCAAATTTTTTTTATTGTGCTAAGTTTTGAAGCTGTAGTTGTGTTGAAACCGAACAAATAGAATCTCCAAAACTTTTTAGTAAATCGTGCTTGACTTAAGAATTAACAAGATTGAGAACTTTGTTCACATTTCGGTTTTGTTGCAAAACCACTGTCGAACAAGTGTTTAATATCTCGGTTTTTTAAACTTAAATATTATGTCTAGCAAGAATATGCGAAAACTGCGTTTCCTCCCCTTGTTGGCGGGTAAAGGTTTTTTGTGTTTGCAGTTCCTGTATGTCCTCATGGAGAAATCAAACAAAAAATAATTTCTATCTACAGTTGACTCACCTCTTTATAACGAACCTGGTTTAGAACTCTTTCAAGTTCCTAGAAAACAAAGAGGGGCATGTGTCAATTACCACAACTTGCATGATTCGAGATTTTGTTCCATTCTCACCGTGAGTTTTTTGACATTTCTAAGAAGTCGAAAGGGAAGGGTCCCCTGTTTCTTGGGTTTACTGAATCGAGATTTCGAACTTGAATGCAGGTCTAACTGAAAATAAATTTCAGCATAAAAAAACTTTATCATTTAAAAAGTTATTCAGCAAGCTAATAAACGTAAATGACAGTAACTGATAAAAATGTAGTATTTATTTTAATCACTTATTTTTCTGCTGTTTTTTCTACCATTAGTAACAATTGTTGTAAAGCGCATTTGCATGGACACTAACGGAAAACGCGCTACATTTGACAACTGTTCCACAAACGTGCGTTAGATATGAACTTTTAGATACCGACTCGAGTTTTCGGCCATCAGTTTGAGGGAAAATTTTCCGTGCTAAATTTGTCAGTTTTCATATTTGGACAAACTACGGGATATAGGATTTAGACCCTAAGTAGAGAGCCAATCAGATTACCAGAAATTCAATATCTAGTGCTTAGTATTTAAGAAAAACTGTTATTATTGATATTGATATTGTTATAATTATTATATATGTGCTACGTGATGTTTATTGAATAGTCCCTTTGTTTTATAGTCAATTTCTTGTTGTTTCTTCTTTAATAACAAAATGAAGTATAATTTTATATTTAATCCAATGCGACCTGGTTAAGAATTTTCGTCATTTTAGTTGCAAAAGAGTGAAAGCAGATAGGTCAGTACAGTGTCGAAAAGCTATACTTTGTCGAATTTCCAGTAGGGGAACCCATTTTTTGTCATAAAAATTATGATTATTCTAAAAAAAATATAATTTGTACAAAAAAATAATAAGGAATACACTGCTTTGACACTTTTTTTCAAAAAAAATCTGGATGCTAATATAAGTCTTTTAGCTCACCTCAGGTGCAATAGTGCTATTATCTTCCACAATTGCTTGGTGGGGAATCAGCATGTGGTAGCTATTAGCCCTCTAACCTAGCTAATATTCAAATAATAACAGTGGCCTATTTTTTTCTTTGGTTCGAAGACCACAACTGGGTAACTTGCAGTAGCCACAAACAAACTTCTATTTGCAGTTACCAAACCTAATCAGTGTTTTGGAAAGAGAGAGAAATGGTGTGTTCAAAGCATCACATCAAACTATTGTATTGCATTTCTCCATGTGAGCAAGTAAAATAGCATAACTTTTATTAGTTTCAGACTGAAGTGATTGGAAACCAAAATTTTATGGTGTACCGCTAGTTTTTCTTGATTGTAAAAAAAGAATTTAAATTCAAATGCATGTTTCTTGAAAACAACTAACAATCAGAAGCTGTGCTGATGCTTTGAGATTAGGGTGGCTAATTAGTCATTCAATTTTTTTTTTTGGGGGGGGGAGGAGGGGTTGGGGGGGGGCTGAAGATACCTTTTCTCTGTACTGTAACTCTTTTTAATTTTGAAAAAAATGCTCCACAGTCCCTGACCATAGAGGCTGTTTGGACATTTCATCAAGGATTTCAATTTTTTGCAAATGTCCACTATCTATGATTGATACAGAAAGTGGCCCATAACTTACCTGCAGAAGAGCACTGAAGAAAACAATGTGTGTTGGCAGATTGTTTGGATCTGTTCCTTTGTATTGTTCAAAGTAATCCTCAGACCATTTTGTGGCATTAAGGTAGAAAATGTCTGCTTCGTCAACATAGTCTGGTTGGCTGCTTGGTTCACATGTCAGGAACTGCATACTGATATTCTGGTGAACATAACTATTGGAAGGAGGCAAGAATTAGATATCATCCAGCTAGGAACCTTGAAAGCAGAGTTGCTACTTTGGACCCAGACTTTCCTATCCTTTCTGTTTCTTTTCATTTTGTTTTTCGTTTGCTAGTCCTAAGGGGGAATAGCTACCTGGGGGGGTTACTCCCTATAGTTGAAAATTGGGGGAGCTCGTTGTATTTTTTAGGGGTTGAAATTGGCAATCCAGTATTTTTTAGGGGTTTTTCAGGCAAAACCAGAGTCTTGAGATTGGTTATAATAATGACAATATGCTCGCAAAATGTTCTGAGAACAGCGTATTTGATGGATACGGCTAACAATAAATTGCATTTGACTTTTATATTACTGAACATATTTTTTTTCTTTTTTTATTACTGAACATAATTGACATTTTATATGCAATATATGAGCCAGAGAGGTATATTTTTTGGGTAGCAAAGTCTGAGGGCAAGGTATTTTTTGGGTATATTTTTAGGTTTTCCAACGACTTCCCCTGACATTTTACAATGGGAGTACCCCCCTCCAGAATAGCTAACTCTCCTCCCCTCCAAAACTACCTTTGAGCTCGAAGAGCTTCAACTACACTTTGAAGCATTTCCTTCAATCAACCAACTAACTATAGAATGGCATTGAGTGACAAGACATCAAGAACCCTGGTGGAAATCCATCCACACTCCCCTCCAAAACTACCTTTGAGCTCAAAGGGCATCGACAGTCATTTGAAGTGTTTCCTTCAACCAACTAGAATGGCAGTGAGCTACAAGACACCAAGAACAACAACTCTAATCACCTCCCCCTGAAAATATATCTTTTGATTAACTATCTGTCAGTGTCAAATGACAATGAGCACTAAGACATCAGGAACAACAACTCCACCCATCCCCCTCCCCCAACCCAGAAAGTAACGCCTTCATTCAACAACCTATAGAAGGCATTGAGTGACAAGGTATCAAAAACAACCCCACTCAATACCCACTGAAGGTAATTCGTTCAGTCAACTACCTGTAGTATGACATTGAGTGACAAAACACTAAGAACAACACAGGGTTCGTACGGGTCCCGGAAAACCTGGAAAGTCCTGAAAGATCAAAAGTTTATAATCCAGGCCTGGAAAACCTGGAAAGTTAGTGATGGGCCTGGAAAGTCCTAGAAATTTTGCTTTTCAATCTTGTTCAGTAAATAATAATCTCTTGAATATTTTATCACTCACATTTTCACGATTGTTGTGGATGAGGAATGAAATCACTGTGAAAAGCATTGCAAAAAACCCGTACTATCTGCAAACATTCAAGCACTTCATTACATGTAGTTACAATGTTCAGTAGCTATAAAAGGTCACAGCTGTTGCTCAACAGTTAAAATTTGTTGGAAATTGCTACATGGTTGCTTCAATGGTTATTTTAAGCTTTTTCAAATCCTGGATTTTTGTAAGTATTAACCTGGAAAGTCCTATAATTTTAAGTGGCCATTAGTGTATAAACCATGACAACAGCCCCGCCCAATTCCCACTGAAAGTAATTCTTTCAATCAACTACCTGTAGTATGGTGTTGAGTGACAAGGCATAAGGAACAGCACAGATGGCCTCTTGTTGCTATTCCTACACTGTTCCTGGATGTAGTACATCACATCTACTGTACCCCTCTGGTGGACCAGACTTGTGTACAAAGCTACTGGTACATTGGTGACGAGTAACAACCACACGAGAACACTGGCCCTGCTACAGGGTCTTCCGAGCAAACAGTCCCATACTCCTTGCTCCTTTTGAGTAGGGATCGGAAGAGACTTGCACAGGTAGTCAAGATAGTATCCACAGTAACACATTCCCAGTGGCAAAATTGGAAAAATAAAGCGAAACTCTTTATGATCGAGGAAACTATACACAAACACAACCCACAGCATGAGCCACGCTGGAATCCTGTGATAGGGTGGAGACTTGCAAACTCCAGGAATGAAGGCAAGCAGGTGAGTGAACATGACGACTCCAAACCCTTCAGTAAAATACCTTAAAAGATCAAAAATAGTTTATGAAATTTTTATCTTCAAAGTACAACATCTGTTTTTTTTCACATTCTACTGCCCAAACAAATAACTAATGGCTCACCCAAAGCCAGTGGAGTACTGGAGTGCTAAAGAATGTCTTTTTGTTGAAGGGGGGGGGGTTATGCCAATAAAGAATCCACTTGAACTGGCTGATAAAAGTCGGGACTTATCTGAAAGTCTGCGTTCTTGGATCATAGGCACTACCTGAATGCTAGATAGATAAATGTTTTGTTTATTAAGGTACAAAAATAATAGGGAAGATAATATGTAGCTTATTGGCAATGTGTTTGGTGAAGGTAAACCTCCGTCATATTGATGAGGGAATGTACATGTAGCATGCTTTGTTTTCCATTTTTAGACCTAACTTATGGTAATTCAGACCTAAAGCTAGGGGTAAGCTTTTTTTCTCTCTAACACTAAACATACCATGTGGCACAGCACTAGTTTCATTACAAAAATGACAATAATCCCAATTTCTGACCAAAGCAGCTCAAAAACCCTAGCTTTTGGTGTCATATATAATATGTAGCTCATGTGAAGAGTACCCCCTTCTCCAGGGGAAATACATGTAACTGCCATGACTTTTAAATAAGATTGCTTAGTAGACTATTAAGAAACAAGTTCAAATCCCAGAGATGCAGAGTCTCACATATTTCCCATGGGTTTTGAGAATGACCTCCCAGTAAAAGACACTGGACACTACTTCCCATGCTGGTAATTATTTTTTATATAATCACATTACACCAACACAACATCAAGAAAATTAAATCTTGCAGAAATATTTTAGTTATTAAAAAGGGAAATTTATTTTTTTCAAATACTGCAGCATCAGTGATGTGTACATATTTAGCAGAACAGCAAATCATGTCAACAACAGGAAAATTCCTCATGGGTTGCAGGCCCGTAGGCAGGACCCAAAAAGGTCCGCATTTGGAGGTTTAATCAGACGATGAAGAAGCCAGAATAGGTTTTTTGTAACAGTTGGTGCTACCGCAATTCGAGACAACTAAAAAAAATAAATAAAACGGCCATAAGTGTGTTTGTCCCATAAATTTGGCTTTTAAGAGTCCAAGTTTGCAAAATTTGCACCCCCCCCCCCAACAAAAATCCTGCCTATGGGCCTGGGTTGTACCCATGTGTGGACACTGAACCTCAAGCTGTCTCCTGCTCCCACTGTTAATTATGTGTTTTTTTTTCTTTCTTAGAGGCATTTTATTCATGAAGCATATAAAAATATAAAGCACCAGTCCCCTGTACCTTGGGCCCGCCACTATCTTTAGTATAAGAAATATTTGAGAAAATACAATTAAAAATACTTTGCTCACTTACCAGTACCAAGGGTGGCTGCCGTAAAAAGCTCCCATGTTGTTCAAGACATTAAATTGAAGGAATTTAAACTGTACAAGGATTAGTTTTCCATAAAACCAGCTGTCAATGATTACAGAGAAACTAACCATTAAGACACCAACTGGTAGGACTTCTTGAAACAAAAACCTCGACTTGTTGTCTGTAGTTACAGTATGTAACAAAGCCAGTGGAACCCATATAACTGCTGCTGTTGGTCTTACTAAACAAGCTGCACCAGCAAGCAGTAACGCAGTGCGGACATTTGACTGCATTGCTACTTGTTTTGACACATGACTCCATGGCCAGTAATATAGGCCCATAACTGTCAAGACTGTCTCTGTAGAATTCGTGACAGTCCTTGTCACGCAATAGAAGGTGAACCAAGACATAACATTACAAAGCAGTGTCCACATTCCAACCTTGTGATCAAACAGTTTGGTAGCAAGCCTATATAAATAGAGGTCACCCAATCCCGCCAGTAGTCCTTGAAGGACCCTTGGTCCAAGAATAACAGCCCTTGCATAGTCGAGTTTTAGGAAGGCGAGAATCTTGTAGAGCACTGAAAACATAAGTGGAAATGTGTATCCTCGAATTCCTTCACTCCACTCCCAAGTCAAGTAGCCATAGCCGAACACGAGCTTGTGGGCGACTTCTGGTCCCTGCCAGTACTCATCAGGAACAAAGTAAGTCTGGATGATGGATGCATTTAGAATTCTAAACACTACCAGTGACAAAAGCAGTTTTTTCTGAAACTGACCCTCCTTCGACTCTGGTAAAAAGTTTAAATTCTTACTTCCACGGTTTTTTACCATCTCGCTAGTCATTAGTTTCTTTTCTAATCTCACTTTTCGATATTTTAACGAGCTTGTAAATTCCATCTTATTGTATTCAAAACAGATCCTGAACGCCTAAAATGAAACAACTTTGTCCGCCATTTTGGTTGGCACGCGGATTGGCCTGGGACGATGTAGTTCCTTCCCAGAATCCTCCAGCAAACGGTGGATCATGGAAGAGCTCAAAAATTTTGAGAAATCTTGCTTGATTTATTACTTGTAATCTGTCTGCACACCAGCTGAAATCAGATTGATTTTTCACTGAGACTGAAGAGAAGACGTTCCCCACAAATATGGTGTTTGGGTTTCTTGGAAGAGTGCCATTGCACCAGCTTTTCGTGGTGACCCTTGTTGGAGTTGCCAGCGGAGTGTATATTTATAGACCACTGCTAGAAACTTGGAGCAAGAATGCGAAAGCAAGACAAGCTGCAGCCATGGCTGAGATTCAAAAACAGAATGCAGGTGAAACTTCTATAGAAGCCAGAAGTGATTCGACAAAGCCACAGAAAACTGTAAATATAGCCAAAAATCAGGACGCTCAAATATGAGAATTTAGCGGTGCAGTTGGCCGGAGTTGGATAACCCACAAAATCTACAGAAACCACACTCCACAGTCCGCAAGTTCTCTGAACCTGAAGATTTGCAAACCCACAAAATCGACGGAGACCAAAGTTTATTCGATACCTGGAGATTTGCAAATTCACTAAATCGAAAAAGACCACAAGAAGTATGTTGCCATAAGTTGGACAAGTAAATAAAAGTTGGTTAGCATCTCCGCACGACCATTGAAAACTTTTAATTTTTTTATTTTCATAGATTTCTCTAAAATATTTCAGTGATATTGTAACTGAAAAAAGGGTGGATTTCAGAGTTACTTGTCCAAAATTTAGCCAAATCTGACCAGATTTGAGAGTCTTCAAACAAACTGCATTTAACTCAATATAATCTTAGATGATTGTATTCAAATAAGTTTGTATGTATGGTTTTATATGTCAGTACCCTTGGATGCAGCAACAACAATAAAAAACCTGTTTTCATGTACTCCCCCCCCCCCCAAAAAAAAGCCCTCCTGGCTGACCATCCAACCATGAATGTTTTGCAAAAGCATGTTAAACAACTTTTTTTAACTTTGCCATATGATCTTTGCAATATCAATTTCCCGTTCTTTCTCAAGAACATTTCAGAACAAGATTTTTCCTAGGACAAGAAACTGATTAAGGAAGTTGTGTTACAAATTAATGTTTTGTGATCACTCAGTAAATGAAATAAATGGAACATTATTCTGCTTTCTAAATGTACTAGCAAGCAGAAGATAAGTGCAAAGACTGAGCTAAGACTCTCAGGAACTCTCCAGTCCTACATAGTCCGTAGCAGTTTATCTGAGAAGTGAAAGAAGAAAAGATTTGAAAAGTTGGGGAGCAGAGGATGAAGTTGAAGTAAATCAAAAACAAGACAGAAATAAGCTTCTAATTAAATAATAAAACACTTTTTCATAATGGCATTAAACTAAAGAGCCAAAAGTGCCCATATTGTCAGAAGCATGGATCAGTGTGAACTGCTTTCTCCCCAACCTTGTTATCATGCAACTGATTTTGATACCAGGTATTTAAGTCCAAGAGAATGAAAGTGATCTACTCAATGAACATAAACAAAAAGAAGTTCTGATAGCTTCACTTGCATGCACCAGGAAATTCCCTGCTACAGAATTTATGTGGTTTTTAACCATGGTTACATTATTTTGTATAATCCCCCTTATCCTCCTGGTCAACCAAATTGGTCAAACTTTGTTCAGTGTTTTCACTGGCTTTATAAAGTCTTCAAAATTCCCTGGAGAAGACTGGTCATAGAAACTAATCTTGTCCAGTGGTACAAACCCTTGTTTCTGTGACCCTCTTATTGACACATGTTGAAGAATGGTTTTGTGCATTATACTTGAGTAAATACAGGTATCTGTGAAAAACTTCAACCACTACCTTAATTTAAACAAATATGATGCATGAGCAACCTGACACGCATTTTGACCCCCCCTTCCTCCCATACCTCCTCATGGAAAGTTTTAGTTTCACTATCGGTCGTTTGTTGATTTCAAAACAGACACAAAGTAAACACATGTTGAAGACAAGCAACTAATGTATTATGTCCAGAGGAAAAATAATAAAAAAAGTATTCTTCCCCACCTTTACTTGGGATCCAACCATTTCAGTGACTTAAAAGGGAGGGGGACTCTACAGAACTTTTCTTTATTTCATGTTCGCGTGCACGTTTTTTAATACCACACCCCCCCCCCCCCTCAAAAAAAAAAAGGCTGAATGGTCGGTTCCTTGGTCAATAAACAAATGACGTTTCTGGCTTTTTGCCTGAAACCAGTGGATACACTGTATTTTAGAACAGCCGCTATTTTACAGCCTGTCTTGCAACAAAAAGGCATGGCAGCGTTTGAATCAACGTGGCTTTTGCAATGCAATACTATTTCGTCGTCAAAAATTGCGTCATCCCCTCTGCAGATCAGCACAAGTTTATAAATAGCTCGCTTCGTGTTTGTTATGATTTGCTGGGATAGAATCGAGCGTTGAACTGATTGGTTGTTGTTGTCACGTGGTTTGTTGACACATATCGTTCGATCAAAACAAAACTTTTGCAGAGGAGATGCGTTCGCTAGTTTATTGCGGACGGGAGAGAAAGTAGGTGACAGGTGAAGTTATTGTTCTTTCCGCTTCGTAATTTTGCGACCGAGTTACACGCTTACTTTCAACGCGTAATGTAGAAACAAAAGACATGGCTGCAAGGAATTCACAAGAGCGAGACAGCAAGAACGACTGGCTTTTTATTGCAACGGAACCAGAGGGCACCATAGTGGTACGTAGTGAAATGCTTCGACGATCTGCTTTTTATTTTAACGTTCCAGTAAAGCAGTTGTGTCACATTCTTGGATAAAGTTGAAAATGCAGCACAAATTCTACTTTAGTACATTGATTTAATCGATGCTTCATGATTTACTTCATAGTTTCCGCGCATCAGCATGAAGGGTGTAGTCGCTCAAATGCACGGCGCGTATATCGGTCGTACCGAAGATATCCCAACTAATTCATCAGATGTTGCAAAAACAGCATTGCAAAAGTTTTCAAGAAAACCTTTAGTCGTTTCGTATATTTTTATGTAGTTTAAGGTCCGATTTGTTGTGGTGAAATTGTTTCTTAGCTAAGCTAGTTCGCAAAGTTGTTGATTAAAATTCATTGCGAGAAAAACCCGACCTGTTCTTTGCTTGTAAACATTGTACTCACGTGACCCGAATGGTTTGTGTTGTTGCAATTTGCATATAGCTTATATTTTTCTAAATAAGTTATTTCATTTGTTGAATATTTATTTATTTAATGCCAACATTATCTCCGAAACGTGCAAAATGTTTGTTCTGTATATCTGCTGCAACGACATGAAAATGCTTTCAACAACTTTTTTTGTAAGAAAATCGCTTGGACTCGCTGACTTGCCCTGGGGAATTACTCAATTGGAATTAACATTGATATATCTGTACTTTGGACCGTGTTGTGTTCAATTCACATGGAAATTATAACATATAATAATGCGAAAAGGCAAGTTTGCCGATCTTAATTACGTAATATAACTAGACTCTATAGATCCAACCAGCATTTTTCCCAGGTATGTCAACACCCAAAAATCATCTGTCCAAGAGGCAGCATGCCGTTGTTTTGCCGTATTCTGCCATATATTGAAATAGAGCGTTCAAAACAAAATTTCCTGCTTCTGGAGACAGTGCTTCCTTTCAATGACCAACATTGCAAACACAAGTGGGACTTCATGCACATCCACATTGTAAAGAAGGTTGCATTGAAAAAATATATTGTTGAAGATAAACAAAAAAGCTACCCATTAACAACATGACCATTATTATTAATATTTTTATATTGATCCACCACAGATAAAGCTGAAGAGTTTGTTTTTGAACGACCAAACTAAAATTATATTTGAAATGATTTGGGACTTGATCCTGGTCTGATTATAGGTATTATTCTGAGGGTATTGAGGGATTTTTGCTAATGATCATTTTTGAAAAGAGATTCTAAGTTTCGAACAGTACTTTTAGAGAGGACATTTAATTTAATGGCCTTGTGTAATTTCAGGAAACATCCACATCCCCCCAACTTAAGGAACTTTTGTTTGGTAACTTTGAATTTGCACAGAAGACAACAAATCTTTTCACAAAAATATCAACTAAATCAACAACATATGAGATAGTGTTTCTAAATGTGCACAAGTTGGCAAATTTTTCTGGCTGTTTTAATTAGTACTCATTAAAATGCTTCATAAAAATACTTCATTAACCCTTACCCCTGCGGACGTTTTTGCTTTAACTCATAGCACTCATTCGAAAATTTCAACCTCAGAAACTTCCTTGTGATTGCCTCTCCCTTCCCCCCGAATTATATTTTCCTCTGTTGGCTAAGGGGATCTGGATAATTTATGGATACATACAATTATGAACATGTTCTTTTATTAGAATGAATTTTCTAAATTGTGAGGGGTGTAAGCCTCTAATTAAGTTGAAGACAGTTAGTTTAGGATTAACATTTAATCTGACGAGGGACCATGGGGTCCAGGGCATGGTCCCCCAGAAAATTTAGAAAATTTGTGCTTCTAGAATTGCTAGAAATGCATTTAAAATTGACAAGTAAGTTTCTTTTCTAAAGTTTTTCTCTTTAAATTTAATAAGGACTTTTTAAGGGCAAATGTGGCAAAACTAGTGGTGGGGGGGGGGCATTTGCCCCCCCAAGCCTCACGGTCCCTGTTAATGGGACTAGAAAACTGTCTGCCTGTCTGATACAGTTTTTGGCCTTTGGGCTGTGTGGTAACATTAGTATAATTAGATCTTGCTAATATCTATATTGAGGTTATGGTTTTGAAGTTTGTTCCTTTGTATTTTTATCTGTTTTGTTAGACAAGAAAGGATTCTGTCAGTTATTCCAAGCCAACTGCTCAATCTAATGTAGGAGAGACCAGTACACAAGATGGAAATGAGAGTGAGCCAGAGTTTGAAATCCTTTCAAGTTTCCAGTGTGTTCCTGCCCCTGAAGTTGACAACATTGCCCTTCCTTTTCCAGGTAATCTTGCATTTGCAATGAACAGGACCTGCATTAGGGGGGCTTTAATTTGGGGCATACTTAAAAAACTGCAAAACCACACAAAAATAACAGAAACCACAAAACCACAATTGAGTTTGATCAAATCCAAAAACCACAAATATTTTACCAGAAACCGCAAACCCCAAATGTTTTGTGCAAAAACTGCAGAACCACACCAAAAAAAGGCAAAAACAGCAAAATCCCAAGGCCTCCTTTCAGGACCTCTGAGGATTTAAAATTGAGAGTATCACCAAAAAATTGTGAAATAGTTAATTTAAGGAGAAAAATTATGAGATTCAAAAGTAATTTGTTTTAGGAATTTGGTGTTGATTAAAGTTGTTAATGAAAAATGTTCAAATCTCATTTTTTCTCATCTAAAATTCCATTTAGTGCTCTGGGCCTATAAAAAACATAGGGATAAAGGGCAGGTTGAAGTGAGTTGGTCACTCTTGCTAGTGCAAGGACACTTACAACAATCAATGAAAGCTACTGACAACAGAAATTTTAGCTAATCTTCAAATTCAGGTCTGTTTTGTCACAATTGTTTTGAGATCAGCAGAAAAAAACCATGAAACTGAATTAAGTCAAAAGTGTGAGTGTCGGCAGGCCTGCATGTGAACTGCTTGCTAGGTTACCATTATGTTCTGAAGTAAGAGGTGCAACTGATAAAGGAGGCAGTTGTAAAACCTACTTTGAAATTCAAGCACTCCATGAAACACTTAAGAGCAGAGTAAGTGTTCATCAACTTATTTTGACAGCTCTCTGCTGCAATTATAATCTTCTATTACTTGGTGCTTTTCCCCCAGGGGAAACTCCTTAAAGAATATTCCAAATTAAAGGGGAGAAGGGGTGGGGGAGAGGGGGCAAAAGGTAAGTAACAACCATAAACCAAGGAAATTACTAATTTTTACCAAATTTGTTGCCCAAAAAATGCTTGTGTCCTGTAGTGTGAGTTAGCACAACTTTGCAAACATTTCTGTTGGAATATTTCTTAAAAACTAAAAACAGCTTCAGTGTATTTTCTTACTAAAAATACTAAACTGCAAAATTGGCACTCTAAAAACATATTTTAATTTCAAAAATGATACCCATCTGTTGGACCCCCTGTCATTTTTTCAGGACCTTCTCACCTGCTGTTTCTTCCAGTATTTTCAAAATTATAAAAAATTGAGAGGACAAATTATATTCAGTCCAATCCCCTTTCCCCCCCCCCACCCACCCACCAAAATTAATGTCAAAAGATTGCCAAGATACCTAATGATTGGTTTTCTGGACACCAAGGCTACCCTTCAACAATTTTTTAGGGGGTGTGCATGTTGCATGTTAGAGGGTCCAACATAGGCCTTTTCAATCCCCCATCCCGCCACAGTTTTTCCCTTGATCCCGCCATCCTGCTTCCTTTTAGAGTGCCATCCTGATCCTGCTCATATTTACTAATAACAATATACTGAATAAACTGTTCCAATCTATGAATTGTGGTATGTTTTGTGACCTTTTGGTGTATACTCATGCGATCAATTGCTTTCAGTAAAATAATGAATCTGCAGTTCTGGAAGGGGGGGGGGGCGCGAAATGTCATCTATGCTCAATAACACAGTTTATTTCAGTGTTTTTCTTGAAGAATGTTTCCAAAACTGCCAACGAAAGGGGGATTGGACCCGGGCCTTATCGGCCCCTCCTAAATCTGCCCCTGCTTGCATTTAATGCGTTAGTACCAGCTTTAGCCTAACTGGCGATGATAACAGCTTACATTTTTACTCTAGATATGTGAGTTCACCAAAATTCTGGCCATCACTTCACTTTTTATAATATGTTCACTGATTTTTGTTTTATTTTTCCTTTATATTAGTTGAGCCGTCCGAAATTGTTGCCGAGGAAGTGGTGGATGGCAATACCTTGCCGGACATTGGTCATGCTGATGATGATATCTTGATAATCTCGGACTATTTCAGTGAAAGAGAAGGAGATTTGGAGAGCAGACCCGAGTGCCCTGACACAGCTGACACACAAGACGATCAACCAGTTCTCGACGACGACTCTGACACAGATTCAGTTATCGGACTGTGTGAGCTGTTGCGTATCTTAGAAGAAGAGGAATGTGGTAACGGTGATGAGTATGGAGATTCTGATGATATTTCCGACAAATCTCAAGACTTTGAAGTTGTTGATGAGAGCGATGGAGTTGATGAAGTGACGATGCCGATGATGGATTCCGTTTTTTTGGCATCCACAATATCCAGCTGTTCATACATCTCCACGTGTCACCTCTTTGCAGGTTTCAAGGGAACTGATGAGGAGAAGGATGACAATTGCAGTGACCTAGATGTTTCCAGTTACCAGATTTTCCGTGACATTGACAGCGACATCGAGGCAGACATGGATGAAAGCTGTGACTCTTCAGATGTCTCAAGTTTTCATCTTCTCTTTGAAAGTGACATTGAAGAAGATGCCGTTGATGACGATGAGAATTTCCTGTACAACATTGACCTTTTCGATGACAGTGATGATGAGGTTGAGATATTAAGCGAAAAGGCGCAAAGTGGAAATGAATTACATGTTCTGCAGGAGGATGAACAAGAGCCTGGAGTTGGATTTATTCATGTTGACATCCCAACCTTCCTGATTCTACTTTGCCTAACAACTGCCTTAGGATTCAGCATTGGGCATGGTACGTTCATGAAATTTCGGCACTCCTTGTATTTCAATCAGACCACGGTTGAGGTTTTCTTGAAACTGTCATACTTTTCTCTCCAAAATGTTTCTCGTTCATAACTGTTAACGGTAACCTGACTTTTTCATTAGCTGTTCTTTTGATAAACTAAAGCCGGCATGATCTCAGTAATCCTTGATTAGTTTTCTGGTTATTTTGTTTTGGAAAAAAACTTACCACAAGTGCATTATGACCACTCTTTAACAAGGTCTCGGTTTTTCAGACACGCGCCAGCTCCCAACAACATGCTCACTCAAAGGGCATGAAATATAGTTTCAATCTTCACAAGTTAGCTTTGCACAGTGGTTTCATTGACGATGTCGTTTCTGCTTAACCTCGATCCCAGGGCTAATTGCCCTAGGAATTGTGATCGAGGTTGGTGAACCGTTGTTCCAGTCACCTTGCCTTGCCCGGTCTTATCAAACACATCCGTTCAATCAAAAATGTCTACCTAAATTTGTCTGTCACTCCCACCTTGCTCAAGTGGTCGTTCTTGTCATCCAGTCATTTTACTTAAGACTGACGCTTCGATATTTTACTGGTTTAGTTCCCCAATAGCTGTATATTTAACATTTAAGACACGAATTGGAGGCAAAACCGAGTTGACAATTGCTTATGAAAGCAATAGCAAGTGTTCTTATTGTTGTAGTAAGAATTTACCTTGGTCTATTTACAAAGCTAAGAAAACCAAAATCTTTTATTTTAATCACTTTATATACAACAAAGAAGTGAGCGACAAACTTCAGATCATTATCGACCAAATGTGCAAGAACAGCATCAATGATCTAGTGTTTCGTTGTCTGTTAGCGAAGAAAACCAATCAGAGTTATGGATTCGAAATAAGAAATGATTTCTAACTTGTATAATAAATATTTATATATCATCTTTCGCAGTCAGTAAAGTCTGTACCATATCGTTAGTCCTAACAATAAAAAGTCACTACTTTATTACTTTTCCTAGGGACAGTACCTTTTATATACAGTTGTTCGTATATACTGATTACCCATCAATCATCGTCAGTATTTTCCTTTTGTCCGCTTTATGCATCTTACCTTTCTTGTTAACTCTTGTTTTGTGCAGGGATCAACGCTTATCTGAACCAGCGCACTGTACGTCTGAGTGGAGGGAAATCCAACCTTGCACACAAGGGATCCAGAGCGGGTATGGATATTACGAGAAAAACGGATGTTCTTCACAACCCATCAAGTGACTATTTCACAATGTGGAGGCTGAAGGAAGAAATCGCCGAAGGCGAAGAGTTATTAGATTACCAAAGAGAAGCACCCGAGTATTCGGACTTGCACTCGTACCAAAGAAAACTTCACGATGATCATTATAAACTGTTACAATCCTATGAAAACATGAAACACAGACTGCACGTTACTAAGATGATGTCGTGGTACTGGAGAATTCAATACGAAAATCAAAAGAATTATAAAATAAACTCTAATTTATCAGAAGCCTTTCTCAGTAAGAGGCTGCAGCACTTGGAGGCATCTTACGCCAGAGAGAAGCGGCTGGCGGACCTATGGCGAGTCATTGCGGAACGGACTAAACCCGATCGGAGTAGCAAGTTTAGCAATTATTGGAAGGTTCTCAAAGCGCGGATGAATAGAAATGTGCAGAAACATCCTCTAAATCATTCTAATTCAAAAGAAAATTCAAAACCAGCAACATCTCGTCAGGGGCATTGCAAAGCGAACCTAACCGGATTTAAAAATCGCTGGATCACAAAAAGGAGTAAAATAAACAAAAAGAGTTGCAGAACAGCAATAACAACTAATTTCTTGTCCAAGCAAACTGCATTTTCTGTTCCAGAGCACAAAACTTTGAAAATAAAACAGTATCAGTGTGGTAAAGCTGTTTATTCCCCTGTGGCAAAACCGTCGGAGAACTACCAGCTTGGCAAACGAACCTTTTCTGGAGAAATAAAAAGTACCAATTTAAAGGAAACTATAAAATCTAGATCAAAAGTAAAGCCTTCAAAAGCCTCAGACCGGAGCAAACCAGTTGCGAAACCTCCGGTGAGAAAATCCAGGAAATCTAAAGGAGAATATCAAAGTGTTTCAACTGGCAAAAACAAAGTTTGTAAACTTTGTGAAAGAAGTTATCCTTCTTTAAGAAAACCAGGAACGCAGAAATCAGCTATGTCAAGAGAAGGAAAAACCAATCGGGATGGCCTCCTTTCGCACCTTACTATCACTCAAACCAAAACGTCCGAGAAATTAGCAGAAACTGTGCTCAATGAGAAACAAAAAGGTTACGAAAAGCTTTATGCAGTGGGTAGAGACGGACATGTAGATGAGATCATCCTTCACGGCCCAGTAAAACAGTCTCATTCTATTCACGATGTCAGGTTCCACCCCAATGGTAGCCTCGCTGAGATCATGTGGGCTGGCGAATCAGCTGGGGAAGCTGACGGCTTCTTCCTTAGCATTTTGATTTATAAACCAAACTTTGCTACATACGAAGAAATTAGGCGAGTTGACGAAAGTGTTACGGGAAGGAATCGAAAAGCGATGCAACGCCTCCATGAAAAGGTAAGCGGAAAATGGCTCAAATCCTCGGAAACCAGAGGAATGACTGTGATTGCATGCAAGAATGGGACAGTTCTTCGGAGATCACGCAGAAATTACAACGGTGGAGCAGAGAGATCACCCACCTTGGCTGTCAAGAGAAAGAACGTAATATCGATGAAAAAGAAACCCTTCAAGTTGGCGACTTCCTATTCCAATTCGTCAGGTTTTAAAGACCTTCAGGAAAAGAAGAAAAACAAAAATAAACGAAGGCGGGAGTTCTTGATCAATAAAGTCCGCACGTTATTAATAAAAAGGAGAGAGTCCAAGCGATACGAACGCCAGTTGCAGAAACGAATCGAGCAAGAAAACTCAGAAATGAATGTAAAAAAGAAACATTTGCGAGAGCGAAGAAACAAAATCAAGAGAGACAACAAATTATTGAAGCGCCAAAAGAAGGAATTTAAAATGGAAAGAAAGCACCATGAAGAAAAAATGAAAAAGAAGTTAAAGGAATTGGAGCACAATGTCAAGGACTTGCGAGAGCAAAGATATGAAATCAGGAGAGACATCAAACTATTGAAGCGACAAAAAAAAGAGTTCAAAAAGGAAAGAAAGCACCACGAAGAAAAAATGAAAAAGAAGTTAAAGGAATTGGAGCACAAATTGAAAAAGGAGCAGAGCCGCTTAGAAAAATGGAAAGAGAAAGAAGAGAATGAACTGAAAAGAACACTGAGAAAGGATTGGGAAAAGCTGAAGCTGAAACAGAAGAAAACTGAGAAGAAGCGAGCTAAAGAAGTTGAGCGTATAAAGAAAGATCTAACAAAGAAAAAGAAAAAACTTGCCGAGCGAGAAAAGGAACTTAAATTGCTAAAGAGAAAACTTGAGACAAACTATCGAAAATGGGCTAACAAACTATGGGAAAAAATAAAACTCCAACAACGCCAATTCGAACGGTGGACAATGTGGGAAAAGGAACACAAGGAAAAGCAATTAAAAGAACGGAGTCAGGAAGAACTTGAAAAGGTGATTGCAGCGCAGTTGAGGTACGAGAGGCAGAGAGGAAGACAAAAACAAAAAGACAGGTTACGTGTGAAACAGAACGAATGGAAGCGGAAACTGCAGAGGAAGGAACAAAAAGAGGATTTCAAAGATTGGAGGAACAAACGCATTCGAAAGTACGACCAGCAAATGAAGGCGAAGGCACGTAAAGAGAAGCACCAACGCAAGTACTGGAAAGAATTAGAAAGATTACAACAGTGGCTTTTGCAAGTAGAAGAGCAAAAGGTGGAACAAGAACTTAAGATAAACGAAAAGTGCCCACGAAAAACTCCACTCTTTGAAAACCCAGTTAAAAAGGCTTCGCGTACCCAGAAAAGGAAGGGTGTAGCTGACCACACACAGGGCTTGCAGGCTCAGCGTGAAGGTCCGCTCATAAAACGTAAGTCCAGTCTTATAGAAACAAAGAAAGAGCAAAAAGGCATGACTTTGTTTAACGCGAACTTAACTCTGGGGTTCACCATAGGAAAGAACTGGAAAGAAACTCTCCAAAGCATGGGCAAATCCACCGAGGCTATGACTGATGGTAGTCACGGTGGCTTGTCTGGAAGAGAAACTGAAAACGATTCTGATGTTGTGATAGAAATTGATGAAGGCGATGATTTCAGTTCAGGACCCGTTCCACCCACTTGGCTCCCTAGACGCTGCAGTAATTCCAGACTCTGTGATGATAAGCCATCCCAACCACCAACAGCAGAAAACTCGTTCCATCGAACCGAGTTCCCTAACCTTGGTGCCCAACTTCCTTGGCAGAGAAAGAGCGGGGATTGGTATTTACAGAGAGCACACGAAAGGGAGGTTGCCAGGCAAGAGCCCAACAGAGGTCCAATTCCACCCGAGAGATGGAGAAGAGACTGGTACAATCGTAGGACTCATGGTCGAGAGGAGCTCCACCAGAAACTAATCTTTGGTCCATGGAAAGGGGATGTCTCGCGATCTGCCCCAGACTGGTTCTTTCTCAGAAGTAGGGGACGTGAGAAACTTCATCATGAGTCGGCCTACTACGGCCCGCCAGAGGAACACGATCGTGATTCCTGGTGCTCACGAAGAGTGAAGGGGCGCGAGAAAGACAGGTTTGAGCAAGATGACTCGTGGTTTCTGGAACGAGGATACGATCGACAGAACCTGAGGGCAGAGTCAAGGTGGGAGGATAATCATAACATGAACTGGTTTCTTCATAGAAACAAAGGTAGATTTGGCTAGTACTGATATATTAGGGGACATTACTCCAAGAAAATAACTGGTTCGACATAGTTATAACTGAGATTCTAAAGCTCTTGAAGTTGCAAATTTCACAAAGTATTTTGGCCGCTTCAGCTGCTCATTTTTCAGGATTTTTGGTAGAACCTTTGCTCATTTTTGATACTGAAGGGAAGTTTCTTGAGCTTTTGAGCAGGCTCTTCTTACGGGGAAGGGGGTTTATTGGGCGAAGAATATGTTTTTAGGGTAGGAGTTTTTCTGGCTTGGATTTTTAACTTAATAAGCTGTTTGGATTGACAGTTTTTTGACAAGATGTTGTTTGTGCGTTAATCGGTTAGAAACTGGCTGGCACATGGGTTCTTTAGATACAGGATGTGTTTTATGTCAATACATTTACAACCTTAAAGCGACCTAATGTTTGTATCGGAAGGAAACGACACTCTTTTTAGCTTCCTGTGTTCCTATCTATCTATGTTCCACTTTTTAAGATGAAGAGTAGTTATTGTCATCACTCACAAGGTGTTCATGGAGCGCTTCGGCATTCCTGTCAGACAACAATTGGAGTTTCTATTTAGATGTGTTCAGTTTTTTTTCGTGTTGCCAAAACAAAGTTTCCTTGGGAAAAGTACCAGTCATTGTCGATAAAATTGTTTCGTTTTCTAATACATCTCTTGTGGAAAAGTAAATTGATTTGCTTTTAAGTTCTTTTTTGTGTCGTTTTCCTATTTTTTGATCTTGTGCTTTTCAAAGACTCGATTCTCGTTTAGGCGGACTTGCAAATTGATGCCGTTGTATACTCACTAGCATGTTTTCAGCTTCACAACTTCAAAAGAAGCGATACACCATTTTTACCCGTTGAAAATGTAAGCTTGATATGTCAAATAATTTCGGTGAAATGAATGTCTTTCTAAAATCTTCTAAACTTGTGGAGGCGTCTGGCTGTCGGCAGCCCATACATTCTCTGTAGTTTTCCACATTTTTGAAGACACAAAAATTTAAAAGTATTCAACATATCGTGATCATGCAAACTTTACTATGTTGCATACTTAAAGACTGTGATTGCTGTTGAAAACTGTTTAACTGTCCTAACTTGAATTTTCCAATGTAGAAACTTGTGCAGTTCTTCGGTCTTGGTATGAACTAATACACCTATTTTGACAACCTTTTTCAGTTCTAGGGAAGATCTAAATCTTGCAAAATGAATAAGTAAACTATAAAACAGCCAAATGAAATAGTAACTTTTGAATTGAAACAGTAGCTTCAGACAATCTCGTTTTACGGTTTTACTTTTAGTTTTAGAGTTGCTCGAGAACGGTATCCTATTCACACCGCCAGGTGTGATGGCAGAGTAGAGTAGAGTTCCCGGTTGAGGAGAGATATCCTCTTTAATGATATTGTGAGCGATGACGGTCGAGAAACAAACTCAAATACGAAGACATATAAAGCAGTCTCAGGACCCATCGACTCGTAAAAGTTTTCAAAGGCATCAGGCTGGACAATCAATATTGCATCTTTAAATTCAAGAAAAAGAAAACGTATTTCTTAGGGCAAACGAACGGTCATCCCTGAAAGAGTTGCTTGAACATGTGAGTATTTTCTCTTTTTTAACGATTACAATTTTAACTGGTATTCGGTGTGTTTCAAAATTTTCTTGGTAAGCAAAAACTGAACAAAAAAAGTCACAAAATAATTGACAATTTCAAAAAAACTCCTTTGTGAAGATAGGACGCCTTTATTTAAACAATTTGTTTGACCGTACATGTATTCCATGATAAGAATACATTTAGAAATATTTCAAACTTTCCTTTTAAATCCTTGTTGACGGAAGTGCATAACTTTTGTTTGTGGTAAACTAGTTGAAATATAAATGTGAGTTTTGATCAGCAAAAGTTGACGTGTATATTTTTCACCGTGAAGTTGAGTAGGGTTATTAGCCTTGCGTGAGCAAAATGTGGAATTGTGGGAAAACGAGGGCACTGGTAAATTAACACAGGTCAAAAATTAACATATAACTGCTCATTAGTTGGAATTTGAAGCACCTGATTGGTTTAAGTAAAGTTGCTTGAATTTCAGTAAATTTTGAAAACCAAATAGAAAAAAAACTAATAACGTTATATAAATGAACTAAACCTAATATAAGATAGTTTCATACTAGGTAGTTTCGAATTATGTATTCGAGGTGACTAACTTTTCTTTTTGTTTTTCTTCTATCGGCCCTCCCCCCTCTCCCTCCCTGTCTGCCTAAATTGACGTCATCTCAGAACTGGTTGTTTATTTAGAGGCTGGGGGCTTATTGAAGTTTAGTTTGACAGTGTGTCCTTTGCATGTTTTGTAAACAGATGAAGGGAACGCTCAATATTATCCTCTCTATCAACGTTTTGGCTTTTGACATTATCTCTGTACATGTTTGTAACAGAAAATGTTCACTAAACCATTTCACAATTGGTTTTGGACAGGGACTGTCGCGACTAAAGTTACAGCAAATCTTGATATGGTTATTTATCTTTCAACCCTTTTTACTCCGCTGTTTTGCTTTGGATTTGACAAAGTAATAGGTGGTAGCTTTTAAAGGGTATTGATAACGAACAATAGGTTATGACCTAAGCGGTTTTATTCAAAATTTTAATACTCCATACAAAATCTTTAGTCTGAATTTAAGGAGTATGAAGTTTTAAAACTTTGATTACGAAGGTTACGGCTAAGAAATTCACCTGAAAAGGTCGTTTTTCCGCTTTTTTACATCGGATTTGACAAAAGACTTTTTTTAAAGCGTTGATTAGGAGTTTTTTTTTCCACTAAGTATTGTTGTCAGCAAACTGAGTTTAAACACACAAGAGAATTCAAACAAAAGAACTCTTGTCTCGAACCTCCAGTCGAAGACTTCAGTGTAGTTTTGTTGAACAACGCTAAGTTTTACCCCCCCCCCTTCCCCCCTCGGTGCTACTGCTTGTATAGTATTGAAACCTTTTGTAGGCGTAATAGAAGAAATACAGCACATAAGGTTGCTTTTTTGGGGGTTCGGTTGAGTTGAGTGTTGGTGTTCCGGGATAGTTTTTTTTTTTTTGCTTTAGTTGTTTGTAATTTGTTATCTGTGTTTATTTCAGATGTGTTTTCAGAAATTTCATGTTTGTTTGAGTGGCTCTACGATAGGTGTTGATATTCATTATTGTTACGGGAAACGGAGGCACCACTAGGGGGAACAGAGTATTCATTATGACGTCACAGTTTTACAGGCAGAAACTTAACCCGGGTATTTTTGTTACTGATTCTTTTAACGTAAGAACATATGCAGGTTTTTTTTATGTAACATCGTGGATGTCTAAACTTCAGTCGGTTTTATCGCCTCTGTGCCATATCATCCCCAAGGCATTCTGGATGTTCTTCAAAATGATGGCTGCTCATAGTTGAGCAAGCCCCTTGGGTCGAGTTTCTTATGGTTGCAGCCAGTTTAAAGCCTATGTATAACAACAAGCGAGAGGGTACATCTGCCTTGTAAAACAAGAAGAAATAAAGCATTCTATGCCGTATAAGTAGATGTGTTTTGTAATACTGAGACGTCATGATAAATTAAGTTAATTGGCTGTCTGGCCGAGCGGTGATTAAGTTTTCTCAGTTATCGAAGATCTAACAATTGTAAGGAAAGTGATGATGGCGTCTTGCCTTGATATAGATTGTTGACAGATCACAAATAATTTATATCAGACATTCAATAAATTGACATAATTGTTATTGTTGGTATTAGGTGTTATTACTATATATGCGAGGACAATTTCGATACTTCTCTCAGTGCATTCTTTGCTGCCCCTTTTGTCTGGAAGTATGTATGAAGTTACCCAACCACGAAAGGGAAGTGAAGGCGCAATTACATGACGAATTTCAGCCTGGACTGAGATTTAAACCCGGCTAAGGAGCTTCTTTCAACCTGGTCCCTTTACAGATGCTGGTAAAATAAGAAAGGACTTTTCGATTACACGAAGACAGTTCCCGCCCGGGTTGTAATAGCATGGTTTGAAACTTCCAGCTGGGCAATCCGGGCTGGATTTTCAGCCCGGAATACAATGAAGTTAATCACAGGGAATTCTGCATCCGCTTGTTTTGCTGGGCAGCGGAAGAATCGGTTAGGGCATGCACTATGCGCAAAGGCTTTAATTTAGGTGAAAATTGGTTGGTGGGTTGCAATTCTCAGACGACTACATGACGAAACTCGGCCCGGGCTGATTTTGTCACTTTTCTCCGCTCCCCAAAATTTGAGTTTGAACAAACAAATCGCCATAGCCATCTGAAAAACGTTAGTCTAGAAATCGAAACGAACCTTTGCGCTGCGAAGGAAACAAGGAGAATAATGCTTCGCCCAAGGAAGAACGCGCTTATAAAGAAAAATGATAAATACTCGGGTCCATTCTGCTTTTTCTTATCTGCAAGCCTTTCCAAATGTAAATAAGACTTAAAGTTCTGGGGATCATGGAACCCGTTGGGTTCACTTGGGGGGGGGGGGGGGTCGTTGGACCCGGTGGGTTCACTGGGAGATCGTTGGACCCGGTAGGTTCACTGGGGGATCGTTGGGCCCGGTAGGTTCACTGGGAAATCGTTGGACCCGGTAGGTTCACTGGGAAATCGTTGGACCCGGTAGGTTCACTGGGAAATCGTTGGACCCGGTAGGTTCACTGGGGGATCGTTGGGCCCGATGGGTTCACTGGGGAATCGTGAGACCCGGTGTGTTTATTAGGTGGTTGTTGGACCTGGTGAGTTCACTGGGGGATCGTGAGACCCGGTGGGTTCACTGGGGGATCGTTGGACCTGGTGGGTTCACTGGGATATCGTGAGACCCGGTAGGCTCATTAGGTGGTTGTTGGACCTGGCGGGTTCACTGGGGGATCGTTGGGCCTAGCTGGTGGGTTCGCTGGGGGGATCGTGAGACCCGGTAGGTTCACTGTGGGATCTTTGGACCTGGTGGGTTCACTGTGGGATCGTGAGACCCGGTGGGTTCACTGTGGGATCGTTGGACCTGGTGAGTTCACTGGGGGATCGTGAGACCCGGTGGGTTCACTGTGGGATCGTTGGACCTGGTGGGTTCACTGGGGGATCGTTGGACCTGGTGGGTTCACTGGGATATCGTGAGACCCGGTAGGCTCATTAGGTGGTTGTTGGACCTGGCGGGTTCACTGGGGGATCGTTGGGCCTAGCTGGTGGGTTCGCTGGGGGGATCGTGAGACCCGGTAGGTTCACTGTGGGATCTTTGGACCTGGTGGGTTCACTGTGGGATCGTGAGACCCGGTGGGTTCACTGTGGGATCGTTGGACCAGATGGGTTCACTGGGGGATGGTGAGACCCAGTTGGCTGTTGGAGGGTAGCGGAACCAAGTGGGTTCATTGAGGGATCGGAGGACTGGGTTCGAGGGACCAGCTGGGTTCATTGAGATCGTGGAACCACTTTGGCTCATTGGGAGAGATTGGGGGACCAATACTTGGGGTCGTGGAACCAAGTGGGTTCCTCCCGGTCATGGGACCAAGTACGTTCAGTGGGAGATAGTGGGACCAAGTAGGTTAATTGGGGGAGTGTGGGACCAAGTACATTGTACGTTAATTGGTAGCAAGTGGGTTCATTGGGATGGTTGAACCAAATAGGTTCATTCGGTGCTTGTACAACGCGAATGCGTTCGTAGGGATGCGGTGCGTATTTTATCATGTTTTATGTTACTTAGTTTCACTTTACTTCAGTTTATTACTACATTTATGCATTATCGTTATTTTTATTGTTTTTACTATTGTCCTATTGTCAAGGCCACTAAGAGAAACGTTTTTTCGGTGGTACCGTCATGGTCGGAGAATAGACCCCAAGTGACCAGCGCCAGGCGGGTCTGGCCCGCATTTGAACGTTTAAACCCGCTGACCCGAAAACCCGCATTTTTGTTTGATAACAGCCAATTCCCAGATCAGCCAATTCTCTTGCCAATTCCTAAAAGAATCTTAATTTTTGTGCCGTGATTCCTACAAATAACAAATGTATGGCTCGTAAAACATGTTGGAAAAACTACGCGAATTGTGAAGAAAATGTTTTCCAACGTAAATAAGATGTTTCAACCGAAAGACATTTTGTTTACTGATCGATCGAGTGCACAAACTACCCGGTGCAAGTTAAATTCCGGTACCAGCCTCGGCTGATAAGCAAGGAATTCGTCTCAAAGTGCACGAAATGGCCTTTTTAGAGACACTATTTCTAAAAATTTCTAGATGGGCATGCCCCCAGACACCCCTAGATTAGAAACTCGCACCTTCGGCGCTTGTATAAACACATATGACCAGCCTTTGGGTGTTCTTAAACTTGGGGTCCATGTCAGAGTCATAGTTTATAAAAGGGGGGGGGCTTTTATTTTGCTGTGGTAAGGGGATTTTAAAAGAGACGAAAGTTGTTAGAACGCAACAAGCGAGCAAGTGCCACTCGGACAGCTTCGAGACGAATAGGCAAGGACTTCTACTTTGGGAGCGGTGATCTTTTGGTTTGCAGAAAACAAACATTTAGCTCAATTTATATCGATGGTTCTAAGCTAATTGATTTGTGTATTGTCACACGTTTAGGGCCATGTCAACACAATGAAAGACATTCGAAATATTTGACCCACCTTATTCAGTGACGCAAGCTAATCTCAAAAACAGCATGTTTGCCGTTTTTCCGCTTTGTCTTCCAGCTGTCATTTCAGACTGAATGATTTGCAGTACTTAGCATATTGCTTCGTTGGCATATCCGGTTATGATAAATAACCCAGTACTGAGACGCGGAAGAGGGGTGAATGGGGATGTGGGGGACTGGCAGCTAATTAGCGCTGTATCCAGCCGCTGTTCGGGTATGAACCCGCGTTCTCTCCAAAAAAACCCTGGCTAAGAATTTATCCTACAGTTGGACCTGGGTTTGTGAGCAATTTTTAACCAATATCAGTTCAAGCGATGAATTGATTTTACCTAGGTCGATAAAGACAATGTAAAACTAGGCTTAATTTTGGGTTAGCACTAATAATCGGCTTTTGAGAAACTGGGCCCAGTTACTCATAATGGGGGATTAATGTTCTAGTAATATGCCAATCTTTTAGACTGACAGTTAGATTACCCTACCCCGAAAACCCAAGTGAGTGCGGTCGCTTCCACTGAGATACACCTGCCGAACTGTAATTCGGAACTGTAGATCATGCGTTTTAATATGCCGTGTTGTGAAATAGTAAAGACGGCGGTGGGTGATTTTGTTAAAACAAGTTGCGCAGGTGACGTGGAAAAAATAAGTTCTGCGGACTTCAAGACAGATAATATCGAATCTCCCCCTCCCTCCCTCAAAGGACAAATTTTGCTTTTCAGTCTAAACTGACTGTGTGTTAGTCTCCCTCGCAGCCGTTCTTTCGGCTCGTCGCGCAATGCATGCTTCCTCCCCTTTGTGTTTGTGGGGAGGAAGCATGCA